>BJBW01017121.1:7487-26891 GCA_004320125.1 Scolopax mira
CCCCAGCTTTTCTGGAGCCCCTTTAGGGACTGGAAGGGAGCCTTCTCTTCTCCAGGCTGAGCCCCCCCAACTCACCCTGCTCTTTCTGGACATTCTTGGGAAATTTTGAGGTGAAACATGACGACTGTGCAGGTGGGATCAGGAGAGCCATTTCTGTAGGTCCCATTCCCTGTGTTCCAGGGAGCTGGTGGGGATGGAGAGCCCATTCCTGCTCCTCTGCCACCACCAGCACCTGCAGCCCCATGGCAATCAGGTAGAGTTAAGGGCACTCAGCACGTGACGGCGTGGCCTTTTGTTCTTATTTCTTGAGCTGATTTGAAACTAAGCAGGGCTTAGTTTGGGACTTGCTTAGTGCTACTTTTAGTATCTCCCCTCTAAAATGGATCATCCTTGTGATTTATTTGTCCTTCTGGCCACCAGCTTTTTACATCATTTCATTCCTTGGATTCTCCCACAAAAGTCCCCTTCTGCCGCCACCCCTGGGTTTGAAAAGTCCACTAGAAACTGGGCTAGCCTGGCTGTAATCTCACTGGTGTGTGGGCTACTGCCATGTCTCCATGTGCCTGGTGGTCTACCAACACCTTCCTCTTGGCCACAAAGCCAATCCATGCCATCTTCTGCTGACGAGTCACATAGCTGGCTGTCTCATGGGACCTCAGAGCAGCGGTAGGTGCGGGTTCCTAAATGTTAGACATCGCTACGGAGCAAGTTTTCATAAAATTAGCAAGTTTTCATAAAATTAGCAAGTTGTCAGTGGTAGGAGTGAAAGCCACGCACTCCTGGGATGTGTCAAAAGCCATATCAACAAGTCAACTTTCCTCACCCTGGGGCTATATTTTATTTTAATTCCACCCAGGAAGGAGACTGATCACGAGGTGATGGCGATGAGCAGGGAAGGGCACATCTTTACCTGCCTGTGTCCTCTTATAGGTCTATTCTGCCCCAAAGTGAAATGGCCAGGTGTCCATTAGGGCAACAAAGATGACCAAGGGACCAGAGTATTGTTGCTGAGCAAAGGCTGAGAGACGTGGGACTGATCTGCTGGAGAAGAACAGACTGAGAGGGGATCTCATCAATAATGAGAATAGCTAAAATGGTGGGTGTCAGGAGGATGGGGTCAGGCTTTTTTCATTGGTGCCCGGTGACAGGATGAGAGGGAACGGGCACAAACTCGAACATGGGAAGTTCCATCTCACCATGAGGAGGAACTTTTTTGGTGTGAGGGTGGCAGAGCCCTGGCAGAGGCTGCCCAGAGAGGTGGTGGAGTCTCCTTCTCTGGAGACATTCCAAACCCACCTGGAGACATTCCTGTGGGACCTACTGTGGGTGCCCCTGCTGTGGCAGGGGGTTGGAAGAGATGATCTCCAGAGGTCCCTTCCAACCCCATAGCATTCTGTGATCCCGAGAAAAGCCCTTTATTTGGGTGGCCTGAGATATCTCCCCTGGTCTTCTCGGAGAGCCTGGGTGTAAATGGCTGCTCAGTGACCTGAGCTTGTGGAGAAGAGGTTGGTTGTAGAGACATGTCGGTTGAAACCACTTGAGCCTTCCAAGCCTGGTTGAGTTTCATGTGTCTCTCCCTCTTCTTTGGAAAGCAGCCTTAAAAGTAAAAACAAAGACCAGGTGAAAAACTGCTAATACTCAGCTTGTTTTCATTGCTTTATACATTTTTAATGTTAGGTTTTGATCTTGTTTCCTTCTAAGGTGCCATTCCAAGGTTCTTTATGGGCTGGTTGGACCAGGTTCTCAGTCTCAACGACCCCAGTCATGTTGAAGGGATTCTTTCCCAGATATTATGTGCCAGGCAAAATTTATCCTTTTATCCTGTAACTTTCGGCTCCTTTCTCCAAACGACCAACTTTTGGTTTTGCTAAGCAAAAGCCATCGGACTGACACCGTTTCCTTCAAAGAGTTTGCCCTTAAAAATGGAGAGGGTCATAAATAAAGCAATTTCTTTCCTCTTGTCCCTTTGGCTTTGGGCATCTGGAATGAAAAGAGAATTTCAGTCTTAATGCAGTGTCAGACTTAAAGTCTGATCTTGGTCATGGACCAAAGTTGCAGGAAGCTGTAGACTCAGCTCAGGGTCCAGATGAACACGGAACCTCAGGCACAAAAGGTACCACCACGCTTAGATAATCTAATCATTTGCCTTTTTTCCTTTTCTTTTTTTTTTTTCTTTTTCTTTTCCTCATGCTCAGGCTGTGATTTCAGTTTGCATTTCCTGTAACACAGGTTTTCTAGTAGTAGCCTTCACTGGGATTACTGCCCTGGCCACTGGTAATGCATCGCGCGTCTGTGTTGAAATACCCAGCACAAAAGGCTTTGTGGAAGGACTGTTGTTACGGGATGAAGCTCCCCAGAACCACCTAAATCTGAACTTCACCAGAAACCTGAGCTCTGCAGCTTTCCATAGGTGTGTCACACATCAGGTCTATTCTCTATGATTCTTCTGGGTAGGAATCTTCCTGGAAGTGTTCAAGACCTGGCTGGAGGGGGCTTGGAGCAACCTGGTGTGGTGGGAGGTGTCCCTGCCCAGGGCAGGGGGTGGCACTGGGGGGGCTTTAATGTCCCTTCCCACCCAAACCATTCTGTGATTGTATGAATAGCACGGCGTTGGACTGAGGAGATGTCTTTGGGGTTCTGAGTCGTTGGGGCAGGGTGTCTGGAGCTGCTTGGATGTTCTTGCAGGCAGGGAAGCCACTCTGCACTTTACAGAACTTAAATTTATTAGTACGTGAGTGGCTTTTCACCAGCAAAACTGACTCAGAGAGTCTCCTGTGCCCAGACTCTGAATCATGAGCTGTTCTTCTTTAATAGCTCTTAATAAAGCAAAAGATGTGGCTTCAACCAAAATTTTTCGGGGGGGGGGGGGAGGAAATACCTCTCTGATCATGACTTGCTCTATTAATAACAAGATGAACCGAATGATTTTGCTCTGCATTTGGTGCACGCTGAAGTTTCTCCTCCGGCACAAGGAGCTGAGTTCAAAAGGTTCAGCAGGTCTAGGTTCAAGGAGGCCACCAAGAACAGAGAAGGTGCCCCCCTGCAGGTCTTGTGTCTCCCCTGGGGGGTTGATTAGTGTTGTTTTAATACGTCCCTCAACAGAAAGGGTTTCCCCCCCTCTGCTGAGCCGTGGGGTGAGAGCGTGGTGCCCGTGTGCCCACCCTAAGATTTCCCTGGAAGGCGTCACCGTTTGGCGTCCGCTGGTTCTCATGGGAAAGGCACCGATGCCCCGTCGAGTAGGAAATGTCTCAGAAACCCCGTGCATTGAGAGGACGTGTCAATTGTTTCCTTCCAGGCCCTTTGGGAAGGGAGCCGAGAAGTTTATCTCAGCCCTTGCAGCCAAACAAACAGATGCCAAGCCCTTCGAATACGCAGAAGAGGAAAACGTCTCCCTCGGTCCCCCTGAGCCACCCGGGAGCAAGGAGGGGGGGGGCGAGGGGGTGGGAAGACAAAAAAGCAGCATTAAGTAAGGCAGAATAGGCAAAAGCAAGCTAAGGAATGCAGATGTTCGCCTGCGTGTATATACAATTTAGTTTCATATTACCAAAAATCTCTGCTGTGCACACGTGGTCAAAAGATTAAAGAGACTGTCCAGTTGTGTTGGCAGCATATTAAAGTATTAGGACTACAGGCTTACTGTGATGGGCTTCTATTATCGAGCTGACCACAGAATTGAAGGGATTCGGAGGAGGACGCTGCTTTAATACACATACTGCAGTGGTCCCTCCTTTCTCATCTGGCTTTTGGGTGGGATTTTGGCTGTGAGAGCCTCGGGAAGGGCCACCACTGCCCTCCCTGTCCCGAGGCCACCCTCAGCTCCTGCTTGGCTCAGCTGAGATTTCCCCATCTCCGTCCCCACGCGGGGTTTATGCCATCTGCCGTGTTAAAGCTGCTATTTCCAGTTGCTGGGGTGGCTCTCCCAGTTTCCCTTGGCACGCTGGAGCTAAATCTTTTCTCCAGGTGTTGGTCTGCAGGGATGGAGATGCCTGTGTGGCCTGGACTTTTAATATCCCATCCCAGATAACACTGGCTTAAAATCACCCGGAGAGATTTTCACTAACGCTTTATAGCTGTTAGTTTATATCTCGATATCACAGGCACTATATATCTTTATATCTGTTTTATTTATTTATTATGGTTTTTTGCATCATTACTGCTCATACATAACCTTGAGCTTGTGTAGCTCAGTGGCCACCAGAAGGATGATGTGACCCATGTCACACAGGTGGGAACAAGAAGGGAATTTCTTTATAAACCTCTGCTTTCTATCACAATTTCCACATAATGAATTAATGAATTACTTTGGGGCCAAAATGTATCACACTTAGTGCTGGTCTGGGGATTAATATATTTTTTTTTCAAGTGATTTTATTGGAGAACAATTTTTTTTTTTTTTCATTTCATTTTGTTGGTCTCTGTGGATTAAGAAGGTAGTATTTAAGAAGCCTTTTCCAGATGGTTTTTTTTTTTTAATGCTTAAGTAACTCGACGACAGCTTGCCTTTAAAACGTCTGATTTGTGTTTGGTGTTGGAAGGAGCTGCTGGGAGGGATGTGTTCAGGGCACAGGCTCTTCTCCTGGGCGCCTGGCTCATCCCCGCGCCATTCGCAAAGCCCTCGGGGAACTCAGTTGGCGATTTTAAAGCTATTTATTGCTATCGAGGAGGGTTGCTCTGGTCAAACTGCTTTCTAGAAGGGTCCGGGTGCTTTTGGTACAAAAATTCACTGCAGAGAAGAGTCTCCAGGCTTCCCAGCTGGCTCGGGAGCCTTGAGGATTGGACATGGCCATTTTCTCCCTGACTTTCATTCTTGGTCTTTCTCAACCACGTGACGCTTTTATCAAGTCACGTCTGATTTTATTTTATTTTTTTTTGTTACTTATTTACGTTAATTCATATTCCTGAGCAGAAGGGAGCAGGTCTGCTGCAGGAAGAGGGGCAGTCATCTGTACCCTCAGAGAAATCCAGAGGTTCTTACCTGCATTTGCAGCTGGTTGGTGAGATAAATGTGCATCGCTCAGTGCCGGGGCACGTGTGTTTTATCTCTGCTTGGCTGCACCGCTGGGGGAACCAAATTTGGTCAAGAGCCCAGAATACAGCTATCATTTATCAAGAGTGAAATCCGAAGGAGCTGTTTTTGAAGCTTCCAGTAGGATGTCTGCATTGTCTGGGCACGGGAAAAGAGATGTGAAAGCTTTCTGTAAGCACAAGGGGAGATATTTATCCCCCGTTGGCCCAAGTGCAGAAAGCCCTGAAAATAAACCCTTTCTATCAAACTCATCAAAAAGACAGAACAACTGGCAAATGCAGTTTGTTTAAGTGCTTTGGTCTGAAATGAGGGTCTGTCTGAAAGGCAAAAGGCACACTTTGTGTTGACAGTCAGCGTGGGAGATTTGGCGCTTATTCATTTATTACTTAATTTTTTATTTTGGGAAGTGTCAAGAACTTAGAATCTCGCAGTAACTTACGTTAGTCCCTCCTGGTCAGCTGTGTTACAGTAATTCCCTAACAGTACCTCTGCCACTCGTTACACAATGGCCTACACAGCCCAGTGATGTAAATTTTATTGCTCTAAGCTCTTCGGTTAAGCTGGATCAGTTTGCACAAGGCAGGTGTTAATCCAGCCAATGTAATTTGGTAAAAAAAAAAAAGGGGGAAAAGTAACGTAGACTGTATTTGAGGAGCCCTGTAGGCTGTATTGTGTACTGCAAAATTAGTACAGTGGCCTTCTGTGGGCTTTATTTTTAAATGAGTCATAAGGACAGGGTAATTATCAGAGAGTTTGCACTCTCAGAAACGATTGTACAAAAAACTGCTTTTCCGAGTGGTAGCTAATGTTTGGAGACAAGAAAATAGCACTTAATTAAGGTTAGGCCAGCAAAGAAAGATGCTTCTCTTGCCTGTTTGAATGAAATGCGGCGTGAACGGTAGCGGCACAAACCATACCATGGTCAAAATGAATTTAAAATGAATCTTGGCTGTGCTTGTGTCCCGTAGGTCACCACACCATTTACATTGGGGTCCACGTGCCGAAGAGCTATAGGAGGAGGAGGCGCCACAGAAGAAGACCTGGGCACAAAGAAAAGAAAGAAAAGGAGAAAATCTCCGAGAACTACTCGGACAAATCAGACGTAGAGAACGCCGATGAGACAAGCAGCAGCATCCTTAAACCACTCAGTAAGTGCTGGTTTTGGTTGTCACTGGCTACAATGGTCCCTTGTCTTGAGATCTGCTCCTCATCTGGTCATAGAGGGGGAAACCAGATCCAGGAAAACAGTCATTCTCCTGTTGCAGGGTCGGAGTAGCCTCAACCGGTCGCTGTTGAGCAGTTGCTGTGGTTTGGAGGGGACATTTCATCCCTCTCTTACCACCTGAGTTTGCTCCTGAGCAGGTGCCAGCCAGGAACAGGCCACATTTTATAAAGCAATTTGACACTGCGTGTAAAGAGAGAGCGAGGAAACCCAAAGACTGAGTAGGTGCCCAGAGGGATCTATTGCAGCTTTGGCCCTGGCTCTCGGGATGTGTGTCCTCTCTAGAATCCCAGCACCCTGTGGTTTCAGCTCCTCAGGGGAGCAGGTTGGTGAGAAGCACCAAGACCACTGCTGTAGACTTGCTTGGGATTTGCCTTCTTTCTATCAATAACTTGTGGTGCTAATGTGTCTTTTCCCTTCAGTAACTAACCAGTTTTAAGTTTTGCAAAAAAAGAGAATAATAAAATGTAGCATCACCGTATGCTTGAGTATCTGTGGGGGTTGAATATCTGAATTTTGGTAGAGATGGGGTCTGTTTTGGATGGTCTCTACCTCTATTCATACTGAAATTATTACCCAGTTTATTTATCGAGTGTCATCACTTTGGTACCATCGTAGGAGACTGTCATGAAGTCCCATCCCTCTTGCTGTCTTCTCTGTTGGCCACGAGCTTTTTCTGCCATCCAGGGGATGGCTGCTTAAATAGAAGTGAGAAAGAGATGGTGACAACTGGATAAAAAGAGAATATGCCAATAAAGTTTGAATACAGGAGAACAGCTCAGGATGGGATAGGGCTCCAGTCATTGAGGCTATTTCCAGATGGTTTGAGTTTCATTAAAGAACTCATTTTGCGAGTGGGCAAAATGTTTCTGGTGCGAGAGAGAGAGAGGAGGAAGCAGGGGCTGCACAGCCTGATCTTTGATTGAAGAAATATGTGAAATTTTCATGTTGAAATGCTGTTGCTGGAGAGTTGCTGCATGTAAAGACAGCGAGGTGGGATCAGATGGGTCACGTCGGGTGGTGCAGATACTGCAGAGCAGCTGCTGGGAAGGAAGGTGACAGTCACAAAGTCCCGTTGCTCTTCAGAGCAACCTGTAGCTCCCTGGTTGTCCTGAGGAACTTTTCTTGTCAGCTCAGAAACCAGGAGTTGATTTTACACCAGAAGACGTAATTACCTGTCTGCAAGAACTCTAGGTATTTGAAGTTTAATCTTTACATCATCTTTGGTGTGCAGGTGACCAGATCTGTAGAAATTCCCTTTTGGTTTAGAATCACAGAATTGTCCAGGTTGGAAGGCACCTTTCAGATCATGGAGTCCAACCACAAACCCAGCGCTGACAAAACCCATCACTAACCCGTGTCTCTAAGCACTATTTCTACCCAACTGGTTTCTGGGATGTATCACTGTCCTAGAGGAATCATTTCCATGGGAAAATTGTGCCCATGGTTGAAATCCCATTTCTTCCACCAGGTTTTGATTTTTTTCTGCCTTTTATTTTTTTTCCCCTCAATGTTTCTGTTTTGTATCATTTGAGAAATGATTAATGGTATTTTTCCTCTATTGTTTTTGCAGTTTAGCATGTTCTTTTTTACTCTTTACCTGCCTGTAAAAATGTGCAGTACCCAGACACTCAACCAGGTTCTTTCAGGCACTTGCTCTTTTGCACGGGGTGGGGGGGGCAGATCTTTTTACAAGCTGGTGTGGTTAATTTAGAACAGCGTAAAGGATAGGAGTAGTTCAGGTTACTGGCTTGAGTTTCCAAACATTGAATTACATGTGGCCTTATATCCCCAGGTTTTTTTTCCCCTTCTGAAACCCTTGTCTTCATCACTTGAATTAGTTGTTTCTACACCTTTTTGCTTGGTACCAACCTTTTTCTTCTCCAGTTCCACGTAGGTAGTAACACCAGTTTTCCTTCAGAAACTTCTGCTGTTCTGCTTTTGACCTTCTCCATCATTTATAAATGGCTCTTTATTTCCATTTTGGTTTCCATCTCTTAGGAAGCTGTTGATCCTAAGAACCTCATTAGGATCAACAACATCATCCTACCATTGGATGTTCAGACCGTTCCAGCTTTAGGTGTCACTATGATGAAGGCTTTTTGAGGGTCTGAATGGTTTATGTGCACCATGTTCCCTCTTGGGTATGGCAAGTGTGTCCAAGAGAAGACCAGTTCTCTTCAGCCAAAGAAAAGTGTTCCTCACCAGCTTGGCCTGGTAGTTGTTACTGGCCATCGTGGCAAGAAATCTCACTTATAACCCTGGGGTTTTTTTAATCTTTATCGTTGAAGAATCTTCAGTTCTTCATTTTTAAAATCATCGTGTTAATTGTAAACGGGTTGTGAAGGGGTTTGTGCTGGAGTAGGGCTGGCAGTGGAGAAGAGGTGACACCATCGTGGCCAGGAGGTTTTGGATTTTGCTTTTCTTGTTTGAAGGGGGGGAAATAAAAAGCAGAAACTGAGCAAGATGTGAGATGTGGAGCATGCACACAACCATCGAGTGAGGGTTGGTCTAATGTGCCCGAGGTCATTTTAGAGGGATGGGTGATTATAACAGGGCTCTGCAGGGTGTGCTGGACGTGGGTGGGTACCACCTCTTTCGTGGGGGGACCCAAGAAGAGAAGAGCAAGTGTGTTGCCATCCCCAGGATGGAGGACCAGCTCTGTTAATGACCTTTGCATAACGAACAGCGCTTGGCGTGACGGCCGGCGGTCACCACTGAAACCAGGGATCACATTCACGGACGCTTCAGGTGTCCATCAGTGACCCAGGCTGGATGAATATCCTGCTGAGAATATAAAGCATGGGACAGGGCCTTCAGAAGGGTGGCAGAGGAGGAGAGGGGTGCACGCAAGGTTAATGAAATAATAAAAGGAAAGCACTGTTTGTGTCGTTAATGATGAGGTGAAGGGACTGAACCGCGTGACATTTCCCTCTTTTTCCTCAGAACTGGAAGGATTCATATATTCTGTTTCGTTAACCAGGTTTTAAAACAAGCAGATCCCCATTTTACACCCAGAGAAAACCCAGAGGTTACTGAAGAAGCACACAAACACATCTCCATCCATAAAATGGAGAGTTTACAGAGCTCCTTCTCGTTGTTGATTTTTGCAGTCATTAACTTGGCCGAGTAGACCCTGTCAGTCCAGCTGGTATGTGAGTCCCAGTTTATTTCATCCTCAAATAAAAAGACAAGCATATCAAGTTTGTTTTGCAAACTCTGTAATAACTCTTTTAAAATACTTGCTAGAAGTTTAGAAAATTACTTGATTGTCTCCATTGTACTGAGGGCTTTGTTTTTACTGAGTGGAAAGCTGTGATTTGATGCATTGCTTCTGTTTCTTCATCTGTCCCTAAGGACCGTGAAGCCTAAATGTAGATATCTTACCTAAAGATGATTTCTCAGCTTCTTTGGTGGAAAATGAAATTTTGACCACATCTGGATTTGACTCAGTGGGTCGAGGTGCTCGTCCCACAACACACAAACCTGATGGGACACATCTGTGGATACGGGGCAGGAGAGTAAACAGGTCCAGAAACGCAAACCTTCCCTATAAACACTCTGTTCCAGTTAAAAACCAGTCTGGCTGTGCTTCTGTAGTTGGGAATTGGTGCAGTCTGGAAATATCAATCCTTTTGTTTAAGAAATCTGTGTCCAGTTCAATCAAATAAGCCAAACTCTGGTAGTTTATAAGCAACCTTCAGCTCTCCCATCTGCAGAGAGTTTGGGATGTTGAACGTGTACAGAGATGTTTTATCCTAAGTGAGTCAAAAAACCTAGATGTTCTCTGATGGACCAAGGAGGAGGAGGCTTGAAGGTGATGTTCCCTCTGCAGAGCCCTTTCCATGTATTCTGGACCCGTGGGGCTGTCTCACCCCCTTTTTCTCAGGCAGCCTCATTTCTAAAAGCACCACTTTCACTGGTTTCCACTTCAAACCAGTAAGAAGGAAACACTTTTTACAGGGGTTATGCTACCCAGGAAGCCGGCATACGAGTATTTGTCAGGTTAAAAAAAAAAAAAATATAAAATTTTATTGCATTATGAGTAAGTGAGGTTTAAATATTATTTTCTTATCTGCATAAAACACATGTAAGAGTTGGAAAAGATTTACGCTCTCAGAGCACTGCAGAAGGGGAAGGATGGCACATTGAGAGATGATGAGTAAAATGGGGTTTTCAGAGGGAAGGTTTAGTGATTTATTTAATGTTTTTATTTAGTGCTAATGGCTTGAGTCTGGACCCATCCATTATTTTGGGCATGTTCAGTTGGTCTGTGATGAACCACAGTTCATCAATATGCATATGGTTATGCACTCAGTGGGGTGAAGGCAAGACCCAGCTGGGCAGAAAAGAGAGCCCCGTCCCTGGAGGGGTTGAAGGGCAGGTTGGAGGGGCTTGGAGCAACCTGGTGTGGTGGGAGGTGTCCCTGCCCAGGGCAGGGGGGTTGGAACTGGATGATCTCTAAGGTCCCTTCCAACCCAAAGCATTCTGTGATGGTGGAAAGCCAGAGGAGGCTTCTCAGCTGGCGTGGGCAGGGGTGTCGAGGCTGGGTGTGCCTTCTCGGGTCGGCCCATTGCTTCTCTTGGTATGAAGAGGATGATGTAGTTTGCTGTTACTTGCAAGGGATGAGACAAGGGAGGAACACAGAAGGCAGAGAGAAGTTTCTTTTTCGGGCCAGGCTCTGATCTGCATCCATTTCCCTCTTCCTCATTCTTTACTACAGACGCGTGGAGATTTTCCCACGAGGAAATGCTTGATCTGGGAAGGGGTTTCTTCTCGTGGGCTGGTTGCCCTCCAAGTGAATTTGGCTCTCGCCTCCCTGGCTCGGACCCAGGGAAATCGTGTCTCTCGGGAAGCGCTGGCGTGGCAGGCAGCTTGCAGGCTCTCTGTTGATGTTCACAGCAGCATGAGGTGCTACACGGAGGTGTCTCTCTGCTTGTGGAGAACTTGGTTGGGTTGTCCTTGGGCTGACCCAGCTCTGTGCACCTTAGACACGTGGCATGTGCAGGGGAAACACAAAAATAGGAATTTTGAAGCTCTGGTAGTGTGTTAAGAGCAGAAATGCTTGGAATATGGGGTAGCAATTACCATGTCAGAAGAAACAAGTAGAAAAATGTATGATTCTTTGATGGAATGGAAATTCTCGTCTTTTTTCAGTTGATCTGTTTCTGGAAGGTAAAAACCTGTGTGTGTTTTTGTGACTCTGAATTCTGTGGCTGAGGTAAAAGTCCTTCTATAGGCAAAGGCTATTCCAAGCAAATGGGGAGCAAGAAGCCCCAAATACCTGTCCATTTCCAGAGATATCCTGGGGAATTTCATCTGTTGTCAAGGGCTCGTATCATAAGCTGTAGAATAATCACAGAATCATTTAGGTTGGAAATATTGGAATAGATTTGCAAAACTGCACCTCAGCTCAAGCCCAAAGGCATTTTACACTAAGTAATTCACAAAAATGATGCCAGTAAAGTAACAAAAGATTGAAAATTCTCTGTTCTTTGGAATGATTTTAAAGCAAGCTGGCCATGAACACCCTCAGACCTTGTTTCCAGGAGGTCAACTACACTCCTCGCTTGCTTCTTAATGCTGATGTTAATCTTCAGTTGTAAAACATGGGACGTCTTCATCCTCATCCCAAATACATTATTTTAGGTGCATGTGAACATATTTGTACATGTAAAAGCCCTGCCTTTAAAGACCAAGAGAGAGTCTTTAGAAGTCCCCATTGCATGATTAGGTTTTTCCTTTAATGGTATTGCCGTGGGCCAAATCTGAAGGTTTTATCCCCCAGGCTGTGGGGCGGAGAGCCTTGCTGCAGTACCCGATGGTTTGCTGGCTGGGTTTGGTCAACACCACTCAAGAGTCTAAAAAATCATTGTTGGCAAAGCTGGAAAAATGGGCATGGGGGGTGCTCTGCCACTTCAGGAGTGACTTTGGGGGGGGGATGCTTGGCCTTGGCAGTGGATTCTGCAGGGTCCTGGGACCCAAGAGCAGCAAGCAATAGATGAAACCCCTGGACTGCATGTTGTAGTAGAATTTTCTTCTTGCTTGCATCACTGGAGAGAGGAAAAATGGATTTTTGGCAGGAGTCAAGCTGCTGACAGGTGGATAAATACGACGGCAGAAGCCAAAATTTGGAGCTGAGGCCATCTCTCGTTTATTTTATTGTTGATTGCAGCTCTCCTGCGTGCGATCGCACGTGGGCTAAGCTGGTGGGAGGTTTTTTTTTACCAGTTGAAGGGTGTAACTGGGATCCTGTTTACAGGACTCAAAGCCAGAAATGGGGAAAAGAGGTAGAAAATCTGGATCTGTCTGTTGGAGTGGTTTCTAGAGCAAGAGAGAGGGCAGGGATGATATGTCATCCCATCAAAGCTTTGTAAAGGCTCGCAGTTTGCTCCGAGAAATTCCTCTTCCACCCACCAGCAGTAGTTCTTGAAGGTTTTAGTGGAGAAAAAAAACAAACCCAACACCTTTCTGGAGCCCTCAGATGTGGGTTGGGAGGAGGATTTTGCTGAGAGAGAGAGCGTTTGCAGCAGAGTCATTTCGTTACGGGGCTGTTTGAGGCTGGTGCGGTTGTTCCGGATGGAGCCCATCTCTCCTGCTGCAGGTGAGGTTTGCTCTGGATGGATGGGATCTGCCGTGGAGGCAACCACCACGATGGTCTCCGGGCGTCCTCCCTCACCCTGGGTTAATAACAATTCTCATTTAAAACGCAGCCTTCTCTCAAAAGTAAGTTCTGTGTAATCTGGAGCCGGGAAAGCTGGGTCTCCAGAGCATCCTCCATGCTTGAAGCTCGCCGTCAATTTTGGGTATCTTTGCTAAGACTTTACTGCTGAATATCTGCCTGTAAGTAGCGCTTGATGTAGAGAGAGGACTTTAATTATCTCTAACAGTTTGTCTGGACCTGACAGATCCTGTAACATCAGTTGGCACCATTTTTTTTTATAAGGAAAACTGGTTAATCAGTGCTTGGTTTATTGAGATGTTTAGCTCTATAAAAGGTGTTGTGGTGCGAGCAGTCTTGTAGCGTGAATTCACCGTGCTGATTTGTTTAAAAGGAGGCTTTTTTATTTTTAATCCAGGTACCACAGTTTGTGTGTTGCTTCTGGTTGACATGGGACACCTGGAGGTGATGGCATTAGTATCCTTAGTTTCCTTCACGTTATGGTTTGCTTCTTGCATAACGAAGACAGTTTTTGGTCCCTTCAGGTTCCTTCTGGTCTTCCAGTGGGTGTGAGTGCCTAGATGAGAGTGGTGCAGGGGTGTGTGTGTTTATAAATAGTTTTCTAAACTCTGCCTGTGGAGTGCAGAACCTCTGATCGGTGCTGGCCGGGTGTCCCTGGAGACCAAGCTACTCTGCTTTTTTGCCGTCTTCACCAACATGACTTTTATCAGAAAAGCAAACCCACCTCTGGGGCTGAAACGCCTGTCAGTTCCATTGTGCTCTTGATTCTCCAAGTGCTTCATTCCATCCGTAATTCCTGCTGAAATCTAGGAGACCTGAGCCCACAGGCAGGTGTTTCTGGATCACTACCCGTCCCACCAGCAGCTATGTTCTGTTCAGCTCACATTTCACCTCTCTTGAGAACCATTGTATTTTGATCTGTGTCTGCCCCTTTTGGAAGGGTTCACTTACACAAGGCTTGAAATGACATTTTTCATCTTAAATCAGGCACTCAAGCAGGGAAGTCTCCGTCTCCCATAAATATCCCATAGTGGAATCTCCAGAGCAGCATGTTGAGTGCTGTGCTGGGAAACACACCTGGGGATAGAGTCTTCCATAGGGGCAGAGTCTCAAGCCTTCACATCCAGGGAGCTGCTGGCATCAGGTGAGGAATAGGCAGAAGAACCTATTCCTGGCACGACCTCCAAGCAGAGACAAGGCTCCTTGTCTCTGTGAGCCTTGAGCCCACCAGGGTGGAAACCTCTTCCTAGTTCTCACTGCCATTTGTTAGACATCAACGATGCATTCAGTGGGCTTTTCCCAGCTTTCCGTGGCTTTTCCTGTGCTTAAAGAGAGCACAAAATTGCCTCTCCTTAAGAGCACAAAGTGGGAAGAGGCTGCTGGTCAAAATGCTTGTGCCTGGGACACTTCCAGAACAGGTCTTGTTTGTCCTCAAGTTGAGCATGAGGTGGCTGTTTAAACATATGTCTCTTAAAAAATGCATTTGTGACCTCTTTGGCTGTTCTTAAATGGTCTTCTTACCTCTTGTTGTGAGGTCTGGGCTACTGTGAAGTAAATTTCTGGTATTTCTTCCCAACTCAGAGCGCCTGCCCAGCAGGAAAAGATGCTGCGTTATGGAGATTGACTTTCCACAAGGAGTGGAAGGTGCCAGTCCAAATGTGGACAGTCCATAATGAGATTGAATTAATTCAACGAGGATATTTAAACATCAGTTTAGGGAGGCTCAGCCTTGGTGTCTCCCCTGAAGGTTCATTAAGCTGGCAGCTATAAATAACCAGAGACAGCCACGGGACTGATATAAATGTACCTACTTAGCGGAGAAGATGCAGCACGGCCAGGGCTGTGCCAAGAGTCCTCTTTCTGTTGGTGGTGTGGGATTTTTCAGCAATCCAATTTCTTTTCTGGCTCTTCAAGACATGGGGTGGCATTTTCCAAAAGCTTTTAGCTTCAGCTCACCACGAGCAGCGTTGAGAGCCTTTAAAAAGCACTGGGTGGGATGGAAAAAATGGCGTAATTTTTTAATACTAATATTTTACAGAGAGAAGGTGGTCAGGGAGACTTTTTCATAAATGTAAGGCAATCTTTGGAATTTTGGTCTTCATGAACTACGCAGCTGCCTAATGGATGGTCCAAGGTGGTGGGGTCAGCTGAAGGATGCCCCTCTGATCTTTAATACATCATATTAAAGTATTGAGGTGACACATCCTGGCCCTGAATATTTGGTTTGGGACCTTTTTCTGGTGGGTTGGGCTCCTCTAAGGCAGGATGATTTCCATCCCAGGCAGGTTGCCTCATGTTACAGGGTGAGGAAGAAGCTCTCTCACCTTTTACCGCAAAGGATGCAAACCTGGAGTTGCATTAGGTTTCGAGATGGATGTTTTTGGGTTTATGAGTGGGTTGATGGAAGAGACTGTGGCCTCAAAAAACCCAGAGGAGGTGTAAAGAGAGGTTCCTTGAAGATGTAGTTGATTACCAGTTAGGAGGACTTCTTCCAGGGTGGGAGGGACACATGTAGGAAGGAGGAACTTCAGGCAACAGCAGAACCCAGCTTCCTCTCACACATTATTTATCCAAGTCTCCTTGGTGGGACATGATCTGGATGGTTTTTCTGCTGTTCCCATGGCTCCCTTCTAACTGCAGACTCACAGCTGCCACTCAGGCACCTGGAGAGGATGAAGGTGACATGAGGTTGGCTCTCCATGTGAACTGTCACCCGAGGCAGAAGGCTTCCTTTTTCTTCTTAGCAAGAATATTGTCAGACAGCTAATTAAATAAATTGCTTTCTTTGCAACACCTCTTGACTGAAGTGTTGGCTCTTTTCTTTTCCAACTGGACTTGTGCATGTGCCGATCGCATAAGGGCTTCTTGTGGACACTTGGCTTTGTTTAAAACAGTTTGCATTTCCCTTGCCCATAGAATCCACCTCGTTTTTTGGGTCAATGCGTGGCTGAAATTGGGCTTACGGCGCTGACCTGCCTGGGGCTCTTGGTTTGCTTTTGCCTGCAGCCTCCCGTGTTACAATTTCCGCTTTCCCCATCTGTCTGTTTTATAAAATAATTATTTAAGCGCGTTTTTTAATATCTGACATAGAGCCAAACTCTCCTGTTTTTGCCAACCTTTCATTCCTTGCTTGCGGCAGCTGGGAAAGGAGCCAAGTTGTTTGGTTTTTTGAAATTCCCTTGCAAAAGTGCAGATTTTGGGTAAATGAGATAAGAGGCAGGGCTGAACCGTTCCTCCCTTGGTAGGTGTGACCGAGACTCCCGTGCACACCACCAAAAAGTGATTTTTCCTGGCAGTGGTGGTTGTTGAGGCAGATACTGAACGCCTCTGGTGCAGAGGATGTTCTTTTTCTCTCCAGAAAGGAACATTTCTGGGGGGTTGGACTGGATGACCTCCAGAGGTCCCTTCAAACCACAGATCATTCTGCGATTCTGTGATTTCTGAAGTTGGTTTTGAGAGTAAAAGCTGGGGGAAAGAGGCAGTTGTCCCTGAATTAGATGTTAAGAGTGATTAAATTGAGGCGTCGGGACAGTACCCTTTGGAAGTACCTGCTTGGAGGCCACACGAGCTTCACCGGCCACCAGCTGCCCTCTGCGCCTTTGGCAAGTCCCCGAAAGCCCGGTGTTGAAAGTCTTCAAAGGGACAGTTATGCCAGGGATCTCGTGTGAGTGAAAATAAATCTCACCCTTCACGTTTCCCACGTTGGCCTCCGCGGCTGGCACTCCTCAGGGACGCCGCTTTGCATCCCCCCTGGCAAGTCCTTCACTGGAGAGAGTCAAAGGGAAGCTCCCCACTCTCCTCCCTGGATTTTTACTTTTCTCCCTCCCTCTGTGACATCTGAAGCTCGCCCCGAGGACGAGGGGCTGAAGCCCAAGGAGATAAAAGCTCCGTCTCTTGGGTTTCCTCAGCGAGGGTGCTGTGGGCACCAGGCTCTGTGCTCCCAGTGCTTTCCCTGGGATAAATCTCCGCTTGTTTCCAACATCCTTCTCCTTTCCCCAACAGCAGGAACTTTTTTTTTTTCTTTCCAGCATCCTTTTTTTTTTTTCACGCATCCTCCAAAGTGCCACCGAAGTGTCCTTCTGGAATAAATGAATGAATGACTAAATGGCTGTTGTGCCACACAAACCAACCCCACCACATCTTCACCATTTTTTCCCTGAATGAAATCCCACTGAAATCCTACTGAAATCCCATATTCAAGCTTCATTTATTTCTTGCTCGTGTGTTGTGTTTCAGGCAGTGGTATCTCCCGTGGGTGTTTGTGTTGGTTGCCTTTGGCTGCGTGGAGGCCACTGGGTGCTTTGGCAGAGCTCGCTGGCTTCCCAGACCTTATTGAAGGGACTTAGGGGGTGTCCTGGAGGATTTAAAAAGCCTCTTGTATTTCCAGGATTTCAGCTTTCTTTTGGTTGTGGTGCAGCCAGACCGCTGCGGAGAAGCCATTCCAGTTTGGGGAAAAAAAAAATAAAATACAGAATCAGCATTGCCATGTGCCCAGGTGAAACCATCACAAATGCCAGGACCTGGAATAACATGAACATAGAGGAGAGGATTTTCTACCCGTGCAGGATAAAACTGTTTGGATCTGAATTCCAGGTTTCTGGATGTGTCTGAAGGGAGCAGCCAGCAGGGTGGAAGAAGCGGGGAAGGAATGGGATCGTTTTCTTCAGGAGGGAAACGATAATGTGCTTTTGATGAGGATTATGGCTCAGGGCAGCGCGTTTAAAGGCACAGCATCATCTCTCCAGGTATATTTTTAAAACCTGCCTCCACTGTTTTCATCGTTAAAAAAACAAACCACAAAAATTTGCCGGGGTCATAACACCAATATAGACGGTAGAGCTGTCGAGCAACTCCCCTTAGAGTGTTGTCAACTCTTAAGTGTTCAAAATCCCTGCCCCTGAAATAACAAAAGTAATTTGAATATGAAGTACAAATAGAAAAGAAGCCTTGATTCAGCTGGGCGCCTGGTTTTGACACCCTAACGCTGTCACACTCCTCCCGGGCTTCAAAATTTTCTCTACAATTTGAAGAACTGATAGAAATATTTTTTGGTTAAGTGAAAGTTAAGCTGCTTCTATAGGTTTAACTTCCCCCTGAGAGGGGAGTGTGTTAAAATGATAAACCCCATCTGGTTAATGTTGAATTAGTTGTTGCAAAGTTTTGAGATAAAATACTAGGAATTGAGCGTTGTGTAAACATGGCCTGGGCAGAACAGAGAAAATGACCTGCAAAAGGAAGTGGTGAATCAGTCTCAAATATCTGGGGTTTTTGGTAGGTATGAGTGATATATAAACATTTTCATTTACTGGTCACTGCTGCCTTGATGAACTGCCTGTTTGCCTGCAGCTTTATGAATAAGCCATTCATGATTAAGAATTGTCTTTGCTGCTTTTTTTTCTTTAGCAGGCAGTTTTTATTAGAGATCTCCCTTGGTGAAGGTGACACGATTAGTCATGCTAGATGTAGGGGAAAATCATTCAATATCAACTTCACACTGGGTGTAGAGCCCCAGGGTGGGCAGCTGTCTCCTTTGGGGATTTAAAGCTGGTCTTTGACTTCGGCTTGAAACTTCTTCAGTTGTTAAGTGCCAGAAAAAGTGCCTCTGGGAAGATTTTGTGGGTTCTACATTACCACTTCGACATGGTGCGCTGTTCATCTTTTAGATAGACAAAGCAAAAAAAAAAAAAAAGAGGCCAGTTCCTTTCCCCAGTACTGGGGAGAAGACCTCCTTTAACTGGGAGCTCGCTGGGCTAATCTTCTGTCTTGAACTGATAGCATGTGCCGCTATAATTACCTAAGCCACCTTAATTCTTTGCCTAATTCTGTTCTCTGCCTTCACGTGAAACTGCTAAGGGACAGAAAAGTCTAAGGAATTTGCCATGTGGGAAAAGAAGGAAAAAAAAAAAATATCTCATTTAGAAGCATTTTGATTTTAAGCCGAAGATATTTCTGTAGCTGAGAAGGGCTGGACTGTGCAGGTGATGGTTGGTACTTGCAAAGCTGCCCTGTTTGGATTAAACTGGGTGCAAATCCGTTGGACAGCGTGGGAACAAGCCATCCCAAAGCTCTGGGGTCCTCTCTGTGGGTATGTAAGGGAGAGCTTGAGGCGCTTCAAAGCATTTCCACTGGCAGCCCTCCCACCATCCCCTGCGTTTTTCCTACAGGACGTTTCAAACGGTGGGTTTTCTCACTCAGGTTTTAGCAAAAAGCACAGCTTTGTTCACCTGAGCCTTACCCATCTGCAGAGAAACCACTCAGCAGCGGGGTCACATCGCTCCCCAGTTCCCCCAGTTCCAGAAGGACAGGGAACTGCTGGAGAGGGTCCAGCAGAGGCTACAAAGATGCTGAGGGGCCTGGAGCATCTCTCTGCTGAGGAAAGGCTGAGGGACTTGGGTCTGTTCAGTCTGGAGAAGAGAAGGCTGAGGGGGGATCTGATCAACCCCTCTAAATACTTGAAGGGGGGGTGTCAGGAGG
>BJBW01017122.1:0-11948 GCA_004320125.1 Scolopax mira
CGTTGCTCAATGCCCCATCCAGCCTGGCCTTGAACCCCTCCAGGGATGGGGCATCCACGACTTCTCTGGGCAACCTGTTCCAGTGTCTCACCACCCTCACTGTAAAGAATTTCTTTCTGGTGTCTAATCTAAATCTCCCCTCTTTCAATTTAAAACTGTTGCCCCTTGTCCTGTCGCTACACTTCCTTGTAAACAGTCCCTCTCCAGCTCCCCTGTAGGCTCCCTTCAGATATTGAAAGGCCATTATAAGGTCTCCCCGGAGCCTTCTCTTCTCCAGGCTGAACAACCCCAGCTCTCTCAGCCTGTCTTCATAGGAGAGGTGCTATATTTACTCTTTACAATTATTATTGTAAAGAGTAAAGCAAAAGCTTGTTCTTCTTGATAGTAATCATGATCAGCAGTGAGACAGAAGGGCTGCCTCTTCATCCAGCTGTGAAGAGGCAGCTCAGATGTTATTTTTTTGGTCTTGACTCCCTGGCTTTCCTTCAGTAAAAAACATTTTACTTGCATTGTTTTAACCTCATACCAGGCTAAATCTGGAAAGTCAGACATCAAGAAAGCAAAATCACTGCTATATTATTTTTCTGTAACAGTTGAGTTGTAAAAATGCAATGCTTTCAAGGTCACTCTGTGGTTTTTGATATGCTTTCATGATCTTTCATAATCTTTCATGAGTACATGCTAACTTTTCTCACAAAGGTTAGAAGTGTCATTCAGAGTATTTCTGTATTCTAGTGTGAAAAATAGAGCATTACTGTCTTTTTTCACAAAACTAATTGTATGAATTGTGCTAAATATGTAGAGTAACCATTTAATAGCGACTATATATAATCTTTGAGATAAAACTATTATTTTATCAATGGGAAAACAATCTTATTCTGGAAAGTAGAATTCTTTGTTAGCCACTCATTTTCTTTTGATTCTTCTGGCAGGAAAAACGTGGCTTCCGAGAACTGAGAGTACTTGAAAATCTGAAGAACACAATCTTTGAAACAAATGAACACGTCCTTCCTAAGTGTGAGCAGGCCATGCACGACAATTTGAATGAAACAATCAAGAGATGTAAGCACGTTGCTTCTTATTTCCCTTCTTGCATCATTTTGAGAAATAATTTAAATAGTTTGGATTCAGAAAACATGAGTTGTGGAAAAATTACCGTTCTTGAATAAGTTCTTTATCATTTCTGTGCTTTGTTCTCATTCTCTGTGTTTGTCAAACTCTTTGTTTTCCCAGAGTTAGTCTCACAAGAGAAGAGGCTGGCTCCATCATAAAGATGTTTTCCATGTAGATTGTTTATACTAAATCACTTTTTACATTTGAAGGGGAAAAAATAAGGAAAAAAATACAAATAGAACATAGTTGTCTGTTCTGTACCTGCTTACTGACTTGAGAGTTTTTTGATGTCTTCTGAGGTGCTGAGTGGTGCTCGTCAACAGCACTAAGGAGTATGGGCACAAGAGGATCTGGCTGCCTTTTCCTTTTTGGCTTCTAGAACACAGAAGGGTTGAACTTGGTGATACGCCTACATACAGTTACCAGTGTGAAACATTTTCTGCAAGTACTGACAGATCTTTCTCGTGCAGAGTTAAGTGACACAGTGGAATATAATCTTTGACTTGAAAAAGCCTCATGTCTTTTAAATCCCTTTCAGGTGAGTTTCTTTGGTTTAGAACATCAGACTGATCTACTGCTATTTGTTATTTCAGTGCAAGCTGCCAACAACATGATCCATAGACTCCAAGAGAGGGAGCATGAACAGAGAAAGGTAAAGGATGGATGGATAGATTTTTATAATATGATCTAAACAAGAGTCTTGTGATTATACAGTGAGTTTATCTGCCTTCAGTACAGGAAAACTTAAAAGCATATTTTTCTGTACTTTACATACTTGCAGTAAAACTTCTTTTGTGGTGATTTCTGTACTTACAAAAACATATTCATGTGGCATATATGTTAGTGACTGCAAAGTTAATGGATCTCTTAAGCAAAGTTAATGTAGCTCTTCCTACAATCTCCTGATGTGTGGAAACTTTTTTTTTTTTTTAATTTCGTTTGTTTTATTTTCCCTCCTAGCTCTATAGAGGCAATATATATAAACTATAATTTCACATACATGGAAAGTTTAAATATAAAAAAAATTATTTTCTGTGGAACAAAAAACACCTACTAACCTACCAAAATGGAAATGTAAATCTTTCCTAGTTAGCTGAGAACTTTGACTGTGTTATATATATTGCTTGTTGAAAAGGAAGTGTGTTTTTCACTTGTGGATGGGTTATTTAATGAAGGGCTATATTATAGGAACATGCGAATCATTGGAATCTTTTCAGTTGGCTACAGTTTGCTCATTTGAAATACATGTGCTCTGAATCTAAAATTTGGAAAATTATACAAGAAATTAGTTTTGTGTTTTCCCATTACTCCTTCATGATTGTGTTTTTGCGTTATCTTTTTTTACTTGCAAAATTTTATTTATAATCATTTAGTTCAGAAAAACTGAAGACGTTTCTGTGGCCGTCACGCAAAACAGGCTGTGTGTTGATTTATGTAAGCTGATAGTTGTGTTTTTCTTTCCTTTTTGTAATCAATGAAGATGGGCAGGCCCGTTGCAGTTGAATACTGGCACTGTGTGAGTGGCACACTGCTGGACCCTGACAAAGTCTGCTTGTGTCTAAGACTGGAGCAGATATTGGTAGAGAAGTTAAGTAGGAAATTCTTGCAGTTCTGCTACTGTTTGTTTGAAGTAAATCTTCAATAAAAAAATTTATAACTTACAAAATGAACACTCAGTAAGAATGGTAACTATTCTTTTTTAAAATATTAGCTGTGTGTTTCCAGTCAAGTTTTTTCTATATGCAGTGGAGCAATGCTAATAGCTATTCAGGGTTTGTAGTGTTTCTTTAAGTTTGTATAGTAAGACTTTTTTGGCTTGAAACTTTCCAAATGTGAGCAGTAACAGGAAACTTTTAAAAGTTATAGATAAAAGTTGTCACTGAAGTGCAGCTACTTTAGGAGAAATACTTTTTTCTTACTTTTTTTTCTGAAGTTGTGTTCTGAAAACAGAATGGATTTTTGGTAATATCTAGTGTCAGTCTCAGTGAAATTAATTCAATTTAGAATTGAATTAATTTGAAGATTATTTGCTTTACTAATTATTTCTTTTTTTCAGTTCCTTTTAGCTACTGGTATCAGCAAAGTAACAAAAGGCAAATGGTATCATCCCTACTACGTTTTCACTTAAGATGTAAAGTAATTTGTGATTACAAGAGTGTCACTGAAAAAGCATTCGTAAAATCCTCTATCTCATTGAATAGTCTTCCCATTAAGAATAGTAATGTTGAGCTAGTAGTTCAACCTCTGGATTACTTTAAGCTTGTGGGAGAAGCTTAAGAAGACTTGAAGAAATATTGCAAACACGTTTTTGTGTACTACATTCTTCTTTTTTTTCTCTTTAATTTAAATATTTTTATGTGGAATTGTGCAGGCTTATGCTGGAAGCTACCCAGCACTTCCCATTATGGCCTTACATCTTAATAGCTTGTAACATGAACTAGTATGGTAACATTTCTCAAAGCCTGTGTCTGCCTCAAATGGTGGGGGTCTGGGGGGTTTTTTTGATATTTTTGGAGGGGTTTGCTTGTTGTTGAGTAACACTTAAAACAAGTTTACTGAAAAATTTGATGTCACAAAATTTAATTTTTGTTATAACTAATGACAGTAAGACAAGAATAGAAATAAATACAACCAGCTTATGTGAGTTAGTACTGAATAAAAGAAAGCTTTGCTGTCTTTCAAGTTCAAGCAGCATGCACTTGTGAGTGAAAAAATGGTTTCATAATCAGATTAGATTTTTTCCAAATAACTAATGTCTGAGCTTAGGTGTTGATATAAAAGGAGTATGAAAGATATCACTGCCAAAATATGTAAATTTGCTAACACACCAAAGGGGATTCCCAGAACAGGAGTTAATAAGGCAGCAACTATGCTTGTGATTTAGGCAAGCTTTGATTTATAGATAAACCAAATTATGAAACTTTAACTCAAAACTCTTCTCAACTTTTTATATGAACATGAAAGCTGAAAATCTTCTAAGCTTAGTGATGTCTAAATACCTTATTAAAATAACCTTGTATATAAGAAGTCAGCATTTTTACAAATATGAACAGATTCTATGTTTAGTTTGAGTTTCCAAAACTTGTATTTATAAAGTTATACTGAAAGGCAGAAATTGAGGAGCAGGATTTGGGTTATATCTGAAAAGTGAATTTAAACTACTTGTTCTATGGAACTTCTGGTGTAACAACTGAAATACTGTTTGAAGAAGAGGAGTCACTGAAAGAATGGATGACCAGCAATCAAAGAGAGGACAAAGCTGTGTCTGTGTGGTTTGGAGCTGGAAACTTTATAGGAGGATAGAGCTGGAGTTCTAAGAGTGTGAGTTTGGGTGTGAGGAGACAATTCTCTGATTAAGCAAACCAATAAACCTATCCAAATTTTGCTGAATTAACAGCCACGGAGAACTACCATTTGTACTACCTTGTAGATCTTTTCAGATGGGGTAAAAATATTGTTTTTCTGTGCAGTAGGTGATAGTAAGTGCCAGTTTTCTGAACTCAGTCTGTCAGTAACACATTCTTTACAGCGAAAGGCTAAAGCATAACGTACTGTTGCTGACAATGAAACGGCCTCTTGGTTCAAATGGAAATGACAGCATGGAAAGAAATGTTGTGATTGCTTAAAACTTTACAATTTATAGGTAACTATTGAGACTCCTTTTTTGTTTGTTTGTTTTTTGCTAATTGCTGAATGTTGTACTAATACCATGCAACATCATGAATTACCCAAGACTTGCTCTTGGCTCAGGTACCTGTGTCTGCATGCTTTAGTTCATACAGCAATTTTTCCCATGTTACAAAGGTTGTGAGGTTTTACCTAGGAACAAAACAGGGTGTTCTGAAGGCTGAATGTGGTGTCATAATATTGGCTGCTCTCTTGTTGTCATGCACTGCTGTATTTGTACAATTAAATACCAGAACAATTGTTTAGACATTTCTTGACTGGATGAGAGCAGTGGAACTTTATATGTGTTCTGAGGTGGCTATGTTGGGCTTATTAGCTGCTGTTTTCTAATTTATAATGAAGTCTGACTTAAGGGGATTGTGTTCTTTCTATTTGTTTGTTTGGGTTTTTTGACTTACAAGTTTAGACTATAGTTATTTTACTGATTTAGTTTGTTTGTTTGTTTGTTTCTTTATTTCTTTCTTTTAAAAATCATTTGAAATGATAAAAAGTAGGACTTAAAATTAGGCTGTATTTTGAAAGTATACCGGTTCCTTGAAAGAAACCAGTTCTATGAAAGAATATTGGTTTTCATGTTTGTGTGTGTGGTTATTTGTAATACTTTGTTAGTTTACAAGTTACAGTTTATCCAGTTGGCAGCCCTGGAAACAAGAATGAAACCTAAAAATCATGATGTCTTTTCCTGGATTTGAATAATTACCAGCAATCCAAAATTTGTAATTAAAAGTTTTAGTAATATATGAGTTCTGTAAATCTTTATTTCATTTTGTTTTGCTGACAGTGCATAGACCAGAATTTATTTCAATTTATCTAGAAAGTTAGCTTTTTGTTTCAATTTTCACTTCACATTTAGCAATAGAAGGTATGTATTTCAAAGATTGCCCCTCTCAAATAATGTTCATCTACTCTTTTCTATTCAGCGTGATTTTAAATGCGAAATGAATTAGTGCTTCATAACTAGGGATCTTGACATTTAACATGGCAGCACTGATTTGTATTAATATTTAAATTGATTGAAGCTATTTCTTGGTTTTAAGTAGTCGGACTTTGAGGAGTGAGAATTGTAATATGACATTTGAAAGCTTCCTAAATAACAAATTGATGGAAAATAACTTGAAGTTATATTATTTTAAAATGAAAATGTTTTTTTCCTCACCCTTACAAAATCACTCTGGAAATTAGTTTGCTAGGCTCACTGTCAAATTCTACATGTATTGTTTTCTGGAAAACAAACTTTTTGCAAATCTATAAATATGGAAATTATGAATTGATAGTAAAAAAATACCCTGTACTGTCTCTGCAGATCACTAATTTATGTAACTATGTTGGCTTTTGTAAACTGTTTGCTTTTTGAGAGTGACTTTTTACTTAACCAATACAAATCCATGCCAGGATGTCTTACCATCCTGAAAAGCTTTGTATTTTAAAGATTTTTCATAACTACAAACAGCATATTTAACAAGAGAGATTGTCATCTGCCTGTATGGACCTTTATGCTTTCTAGCTGTGCTGGGGCTGCAGTTACGAGTAGGGCACAGGATTGTGGCTTGATGTCATTTCAGTTTTTTCTTCCTGTGTGTTATGCTTAATTGAATAAAGCAGTGACGTTCACAGCAGTGGATATGAAGAGGATGTGGTAGAAATGAAGAGCATTGTTGTAAGAAAAGACAATACAGGGCAACCTCAAGAGTACTTGCAGAGCTACAGTGTGAAAGTCATCCTTCTGTGCTGAGAAATGGAATCTTTTGGTGGCCAGAGCTAGGTGTTGATGTTCTGCGTGGGAGCCTGGGTCCTGAAGAGGCTGATAGTGATGTTCTGTTAAGAGAAAGGCAGTGTTACAAGACACTGGAGAAGGCTTGGGTAAGGGAAACTGATTAGCACCTTAGCTCCAGAGATGGTGTCTGTTGCACTTGGGTGTAGGAGGAACCTGTCTTTGGTCAGGATTTCTAATGAGATTGAAGTGTCCATTGAAGCTTATCCCACAGCTCTAGCATTCATAGATCTCTCCTGCATGGATTCTTTGACTTCTAATAAGAAGCAAGTTTGCACTGCAGCATATGCTTTGGTTGAAAGGCATCTACCCAAAGGCATCCATCCATCGAGAACCACGCTTTGTTATTTTTGCTGTTCACACAGCTCTTTGTCTGCTAAGAATAGGAGTATTGGTTTCAGGATTATGGCTCCTCTCAGCAGCCATCAGTCTTAATGATCTGGAGGTGCTGTTTAGACACTTGGATTTGAATTTGTTTTCTAGGGAGGGGAGCTGCAGTGCCCAAGGTGTGCACTGAGGGCTTCCAAGTTGCTACCAGGGTGGGAGAGTGAAAACAATATTCAGGTCCTTGGTGTTTTTTAGTTGGTATTTCTTGTCATTCTTATCTGCTTGCTCTAGCATATCTTAATTTTATAAATTTTTTTTTCCAGTTTTTAAAGTGTTTATTCACATCTTAATTTCCAACATAAATCTTAGTCTATAACACTACTATTTCAGTAGGATGCTGCTTGCATTTATAAGTTTAAAGAATAAGCACTTACAGCAAGTGCTTTGTGGCACTCAGGTGTTTAAATTTTTATTTAGACATCGATTAAGCAATGTACATAGCAGGGCTGCTAATATCCCTTCATTTCACATCACTTCTGCTGTGCCAGAGCAAGCTAAAGGCATGGGCAGGGGAAGGCAACAGGGTTTTGGGGAGGAGAAAGGACTTGGACCTTTTGATAAACCTTAGCTATCTCATGTTCTAGAAATGTCTTCAGTTGATTAACCAAGTAAATAATTTTATATCCTTGTGTAGAAGCAAGTAGCACCATGAGTTTTATGTTCCTTGCAAACGATTTGTGTTGTGAGGAGCATTGATTAGTGTGGCTGAGCTGTGGTGGGGGTAGGTGCTGTGCAATCCCGTCAAAAAGTATGTGATGCACCAACAGTTTCAAAACCTGTTGGATATGAAAGCGTGTACTACTTGAACTATTGCTATACACTGGTGTGTTTTGATAGTAGCTGATACTGTGTCTGCTGCAAACAAAAGGGACCTTCGTATAATGTTGTCACATTGCATAAAAAATACTGCATGGCAAAAATAGTGTATGTATGATCTTGAAGAACACCATGTATGATCTTGAAGAACACCATGTATGATCTTGAAGAACACATTAATGGGTTACCCATTGCATTTAGTTGACAAAAATGCCAAATGTCTATTAAAGCTATATGAGAGTAGTTATTCCTACACAGAAGCACTGTACATAGAAAATAGTCTTTGGTGATACATTAAAAGGAGGAAAAAAAACATTATGTAGATCTCATTCATCCTCTGTTTTAATCTGGAAATGGTTGTTAAAACTTCTCATTTTCCTCCTCCCAGCTTCAGGCAGACAAGCTGATGGCTCGTGAAGAGAAGCGCGTAGCCCACTGGGAGGAATTGATGAAAGAACAACAAAACAAACAGGCAGAGGTGGATGAAGAGCACAGAAAAGCTACGGAGCGCCTCAGAGAGCAGTATTCTGAAATGGAGAAGGAACTGGCCAAATACGTTTCTTTTTAAGACCTTTCTTTTTTAATACTGCTGGGTTTGTGCCAACACTCAGTTGCTTCTGACTTAAATAGAGGATCTTTCGGAAAGCTGAAATGAAAGAGGAGAAAGGGGAATTTCCCCTACAAGGTTTAGTATGGGAAGAAAAGGTTTGTATGCTTTCAACTTAAGTGCCTATCCTATGCTTATTTTGTTCAGGGCGAGTGGAATGCCAGTATTTCTTCCTTTGTTGGAAGGTGGAACTGGAAATTATGTTGTGTGACTACATCAGCTCAGGGAATTGCGAACTGGAATTCTCTCCCATCTGCAGAGAGTATCGTATCATTTGGGAAAACAGGCTGATGTAACATGAACTGTCCCAGTGTGCAGCCACAGCCCTTTCCCAAAAAGTAGATGTAATCGGTTCCAGCCATAGCTAGCTGAGAATTCACTGGGAAAACCATAACTCCCATTCATAGATTTCAGGAAAGCCAACTTGTTTTACAGAATACTTTACTCTGAAGCTCCAGCAATGAAAGATCTCAGCAGTTTTAAATCCAGTTGTAATTCCAACTTTTGGGTTATATGTTTGGTATTATAAAGTAGTGTTGAGATTCAAATGGGTTTTGCTAACGGAAAAATGGCTAAGTGGGCTTAGGCAACAATTTATTTTCTCTCCCTGTAAATGCCTCAGAGCTGTCTTTTTAAGCTATTCTCTTCGAAGCAGAGCCAAAATAAGCTCAAAAGTGATCATGAGAAGCATCTATATCAGTCTTTGTATTAGCTTTGTAGCTAGTACAGTATTTACCTTAACTGTTTAACATGCTTTTGGTTTACTTAGGATAAGCTTGTCGGGACCTTATAGAGCAATTGAGGAAAAATTTTTGTTTCTTTATCAGCTAAACAAATGAGCAGATTGGTGGTAAAACGTCTGTAGTTCTGATCTGCTTTTTTACTGTTCCTCTCACAGGGAAGCTCCTGTACTGCTTTCTTTTATATAAAACTTGCAGTTAACGGCAGTATAACTGAAGAAGTTAACTTAATCAGTTCATTAACCAAGCAAAATGAAACATAGTACCTTAATGAAATTTTCTGCAAGCTAACCGTTAGTACAGGAAATATCTTTCCATAATTCAGCTGGTGTCCAATATAGAATGGAAACAGGTAAAAATAAACAGAATTTACCCTTTACCTGTATTGCAGCAGCAATATGCCAACAATGGTTGCTTGTGTGAGTCTATGGCTGGGTGTCAAGGCTCCGTTCCTGGCAGCATGTTGATAGTGGGATTAAAGTTAGCAGAGGAGATGGAATAAGTATTTGAGATTTCTTTCAATAACACTGAATTCCTGCCAAGCTGCTCTGCCTGCTACTGTGGGCCCAGCAGCTTCATCAATCATCGTGGTGTATCTGGACTGCAAAGAGGACTTGCCGACACTGGGGCACGCTGGAATGTTGTGAATTCTCTGTTGTGGATGGAAAAAACGTGGATGTCTCAAAAGTATCCCACACATGAAAAATAGGAACAACCCCTATTTGAATAGAAGGTGACCTCTGTAATATTTTTCAGCCTCTGTACCCGTGATGAATGTTGTAACTAAGCTCAGAATTTCATTTAAAAAGAAAAAGTTAGATCTTGCTTGTCTTTGGAATTGGGTGTGGTATAGTTTTGATTGTTCTGAGCACAGACTGAAAATGGCTTCTCACCAGGTTATTTGATGTATATGTGCTCAAATATCTTTATAGCAAAATGCATTTAACTGCATATTGAATTCATTTTTTATTTTTGCACTGATAATTTTTATTAAGATTTAGATACCTAATTAACTGTGCACTGGAGCTGTAGATTTTAGTATTTCCTCAATTTGAGGGTTCTTCAGCAATGATACAAGTGTTGCAAGTTGGATATTCACTGGAAAATAAAGTAGTATTTCTAAAATCTTCTGGGATGTGTGTTGCTGAGTCTTTGAAAAGCTTCTAAGTACTAACTCTGAAAACATGTTCCTCTTTTAGAACGGTATTTTTATGCTGAAGATCATTTGAAAACACTTTTCTTCATAGTCTACATCTGTCTGTTGACCCACTTTTATTTAATGTGGGGACTACCTGAAAACTATTTGTTGATGAATTATTTTATTTGGTAATTTTCACTTTTTTTATATGATATGCTCTAAGTTTTAGCTGTCTTAAAGCAGCTTGTCAACATTTACAGGAAAACCTATTTTTTTTCTCCTAAATGCTTAACACACACACACCCCCACCACCACCTCCAACTTCATGACTGAATTTCGTAGTTTTAAAAATCTTGAGAATTTATTTAATCCCAATTAAACTTGATAGAAGTTTGCATTGGATTCCAATAGGAGCTGGAAAGGATCCTCAAGGGTTAATTTCTAGCATGACAGGCAAGTTTTGCAATCTTTGTACCAGATCATGCATGTAATTTTTTCATTAACTATTAGTGCTGTTTATTATACTGCACTGTAGGTTTAACTGTTCTTCTTTAAATTTGGAAGTGGATTTGGATGTGATATAATCACTTGAATATTTTCTTAGTCTTTCTAGTCTAATGAATACATAGCAAGAAACTGGTATCTCCATTGGAACTGCTCTATGAAACCTGCTGCTGCTGTATTTAGGAGTAATAACAAACTTAGGAACTAAAGAAATACTTAAGGGTTTGTTCTGGTTTTAACTGTCTTGTTTAAAAAATGAACCTATGTGCTATTCTTCTTGCAATGTCTTATATTTAAGGCCTATCAAATTTTTTAATCTTGGGAAGGAATGAGAAAACTGATTTATTTGCTCTTACTCTGCTTCTTTCTATGCTAACACGGTGACATTTTTTATAGAAAAAAAAATACTTAGTTTCATATAAAACATTGCATCTCCTCTGATATTTTACTTTAGGGCTTATTAGATCTTTCCTCAAAAACTGGGGAGTTTTTTGCAGTAGCCAAAACAAATCGTCAATAAACAGCATAATCATCCAATGAATCAAATCACACATCGTTACTCCCGAGTTGAAAGGCTTCCTATGTCTCTACACTATGGATTTTGAGATATACAAATACTCCCCAGTAGGTGTCAGTGCAAGCCTGAAGAGAAAAGTTAGAAAGTTGGGGGTTTTTATGAAGTATAGAATGTAAATACTTGCCTTTAGTTGTAATATGGTATTTTGTATAAATACAACACGTTTTCTGGATGAAACCATGTGTTTTTGAATAAAAAATTACTTATCAGCATCATTTTGCTCCATCAGAAAGCTTACAAAAGATCACTCTTAAAATTATTTATGGAAAGTGTGCTTATCTGGACAATATTGTCCATAATACTTATGGGCTCTACTTAAGATCTCTTATGACTTGAAGTTAGACTCAGTATCAGAGATTAAAAACCTTCTAGAGCTGCATTCTTACACAGCCGTGCAGGTTAGTGGATCAGGTTTTCTGGAGGTTTGAGGCAAAAGTTTATGCTTATTGATAGAGAAAATGCCATAATTGTAAAAAAAAAAAAAAAAAAAAAAAGACTTCAACAAAAAATGTTGTGAATGAAATTATCATACCACATACAATTAAAATAATTGGCCTGGACTGCATAGCGAAGAGTGTGACCAGCAGGTCAAGGGAGGTCATTCTGCC
>BJBW01017124.1:0-22360 GCA_004320125.1 Scolopax mira
GGAGGAGGAGGAGGAGGAGGAGGAGGAGGAGGAAGGGAGGAGGATGGCAGCCGTCGGGGCTGGGGGCGCTGGCGGGGCGGGCGGCGCCGCCGCTGCTTCCCTTTACCGCGGGGCTGCGCGCAAGGCGGGAGGGCGGGCGGGCGAGCTCCGCGGGCCGCCTCCGCCGGTAGCGGATCCTCCCCCTCCCCCGGTGACCCCCCCCTCAAGCCGGGGAAGGGCGGGGAGATGGCCGCGGAGGGGCGGGTCGGTGCCGCGGCCGCTGCCCTCCGGGGCGAGGTGTAACCGGAGCCTCGTCCCCCCCGTCCTGTCCCGTGTCCCCCCCCCCCCCGCCTCGGTCCTTCGCCTCCGCCGGGGCCGGAGCGGTTCCCTCCGCACGTCCCCCCCGTCCCTTCTCTCCAAGGCCCGGGAATCACATGCTTCTCCTTCCCGAGCGGGGCATTCCGGCCGGGGAGTTTTATCTGCGGGAAACCTGCCTGGGAGCAAAAATGAGAGGAAAAAAAAAAAATATAAATATATATATTTCCCAGGAAATAGGGATTTCTGAAGCTTAGTTTGTGTTTAACCTGCCTGCCTCCGACCGGAGCGTGCGTACGTGGGAGCCCGCCGTGTAAATACACTTGTGATTTATCCAGGAAAGTGTCTCCTTGTGAGAGGAGAACAGGTCTCCTTCTTCAGTAATAATCAATGGGGTTTGTATTTATCTCTTCTTTTTTTTTTTTTTTTTTCTCCCCCGGGTAGTGGGAAGCAGGTGAATAGGCTTTAGAACCAAACTAATAATATTTTAATGGTGTTTAAGTATAGTTTGAGCTAAGCCTGGCTACGACAGTTACAGCAGAACTCTGTTGCTGCTGTAAATAAATAAGCAATTTAAGACTTTTTTTTGTTTTGTTTACTTAAAGCATCTTTTATTATTAGTTTGCTGCCATGGTGGCTGAAGGCTTTGATTTTATTATTATTTTTTTTTNNTTTTTTTTTCTCCCTTTGGGTTTTCAGGTACTGAACTGTGAAATCGACTCTGCCCGGTTAATTTCCTGGCTCTTTCCAGCCCATCGGGCCACCTGGTGGGCTCCTCTCATGGGGGAATCCTCTCCCAGTGCCTCAAGGGAGGGAGCTGCTGGTGGATGCTCTCGGAGAAGTGATGGTGTCACACACCCTCGTTAATGTCAGGCCAAAACTATTGGGGGGGGGGGGGGATGGTTTGCTTCCACGGGCCTTAAAACCACTGGGAAAATGGAAACTGGTCATTTTATTGCAGTTGGTGCAGGTTCTGCTCCTCCTACGGCTGTTTTCAGCCCATTTGCTTGTTTACACGGGTGGTGGGGTCACAAATAGGATGCACCAGGCTGGTGTGTGCGTTTGCACGTATGGACCTGCATGGATGCTGGTGGGTTTGCCTCCCTTGTTTTGGCACTGGCCATAGAGCTACTTGGGGACTGGAAGGGTGAAGGCAACTCCTCTGCCTCACAGGAGCTAGGGAGAGGTGTAACTTGTCCCCGAATGGTTAATCCCCGAGTTCATGAGGGGTGCCATGGTAATCTTTACCTTCGTAGCCAAAGATACTGTGTCGTGGGCTCAACCCTCAGAAATACTGAGAACAACTTTAAAAAGAAAGGTCGATCTCTTTGGCATCGTCCAAGCGTTTGAAGGATCGTGTCATTTTGAATGTTTGGGGCTCATTTTGGTGAGCATCACGCCATAAATGTCTGACGTAATCGGAGGGAGGGGGTGTGTGTAATCATCTCTTTTATTTATTTATTTTCAGCTGCCATACTCTTTCATTTCACATAAAAACTGAAGATCCCTCAACTTTGTATCTTCTCGAGCTTGTGGTCTTTACTAGGGAGAGAGTAGCCACGTGTGATGTGCTTCTCTGCGGTGTTTGAAGATGCTTCTTTACGAAATGTGTGCGTCTCCTGGTGGTCTCGGTGCTAAATTTGAAACCCGAGGCATTTGAGGAAGGAATACCTTATTGCTGTCAAGAGGGATGCTTTTTTAGGGTTTATAAACTGGAGCTATGTTGTTCGAGAGAGATAACAGTCCAAGGTTATTCCTGGTGGGGGGAAAAAAAAAATAGAAAATACTAGGGATTTACTCGCATGTAGTGGAGTGTGTTGCGTTAAACTGAAGTGCTGAAGTCAAAATGTAATATTTAATGTTTTTGTGATCCCTTAGGATGCAACTTGCTGTGTGGAAAGGGGTGTGTGAGAGGTCCGTAGCGCTGACATTCCCAACTTTTCCCCCAGAACCTCCCAGTGAGGAGCAGCCCTCCCCTGTGGGGAGCCTGGGGAGGAAGGGACAAAGTCGGCGAGGGAGCCAGCTGCTGCTGCCACAATGCCCAGGGTCTTCTGCTCCTTGCCTTTGTTGTGACTCTCGCTGCCTCATTGGCAAAAAAAAAAAAAAAAATCAGGGCTCCTGCCTTCAGCTGGAGCTTCTCCAGCACCTTATGCTGGAATTGCAGAGGCTTGTGAGGGCTGAGCGTTGATGGGTGCGTTTAGGAGGCGGGGGGGGGGGGGGGGGGAANNGGGGGGGGGGGGGGGGGGGGGGGGGGGGGGGAAGAAAGCCAAACTTAAGACTGGCACCAAAGACGTATAAACCTACCCCTCTTTGTCTGCTGAGCACTAACGGATTGTGCCTTGGGAGAAAGGGAACTAAAAATGGTTCTTGTGACACTCGTTTTTTGTGTGTGTGCTGTGGTTGGCCTCTCTGGACAATGTGGCGAGTATGCAAGTAGGTATAAAGAATTTAACAAATCCCACGTGTTTATTTAGTGTTCTTATTGACACTAAAATGCCCAGTGTTCCATTTATTTGCATGTTTGGCTTTGGAGGTCAAAGGTTAGGTGAGTATATGTTACAGTGTATGCTCCTCCGTGTGACACAACATTTCAAACCAAGGAGGGAGTAAGGTTGATATTTATTTCCTAGAGGGTGTATTACACCAGCCATTCATCCACCCCTTTTCTACTATTAGTTAATTTAGTTACAGATGGCTACCCTGGCAGGATCCCTTGTTTTTATTTTTAAATGAGATGAAGTTTCACTGCACTACTTTATTTTTGTTAGTTGTTAAAACATTCTCATGCTCCCGGCGGCAGAGAATGACAAATCCTTCCAGTGTAATGCTGGGAGCGAGGGAGGCGGGGAAGGAGAAACGGGGAGGGAGAAGAGGGGGGGGGAGAGAAAAAGAAAAAAAAAAAAAACCCCTCCTGAGCATATGGAGACATCCAGAAAAAGATGTGCATCGTCAGCTGTGATTCCATTGTGTGCTTGCAGACGGGATCCGAGCTGTTTTTCCTCTTGGGAATTCAAACCTTAGAGAAGTATTCTTTGGCTTTTGCCCCTCGGGATAATCGAGCTTAGATAACATATATTCCATGTATTTATTACAGCTAATATTTTACTAACATCGTCAGATTTCAGGGAATAAATACAGTTGCCAGGACTGCTGCTCTGTGTTGGAATAACATTTTGAACAGGCATCTGTATTCGTGAAGTGGCAACTTTGAGCAGTAAGAATATTTTGTAATATTACATCAGTGGTTACATGTTACTGAGGCATCTCACCAGTGCTACGGTTAGTAGTTTGTCAGCAGTATTTACATTATGCAAACACTCCCTATTTTTAATTATTCAGTAGCTTTGCCTTTTCAAAACATACAGAGTAGAAATGTGACATGAGAAATGACAGCTTGTGTAGTTTAATCAATTTAGGACATAGAAGTAAAAAAAAAAAGAAAAAAAAAACACAACAAAAATACCAGGGATTTTTAATTTATTTTTTTTTAAACAGGGTTTTAAACCAAAGCTATTTTGTCAGTGTTGCAAGTATTCAGAAGTAGTATTTACATGATGAAAAAACCCAGTGGAAGAAATGAATTCTCTTTTATTCAGTCCCACATCTACCTATTACCTAGAACAGCGTTTCCTCTCCTGAGCATTTGGGATACTTCTGCTGATTTTTATACAATTATTTTGAGTTGATGAATAGCTTGAAAAATAGGTCTTGAACGTGGTGGATTTACTGCATTGCATTTTGTTACCGTTTATGATTTTTCAATCTTCTTCTATGGAAATTGCACGTTATTCAAGTTAGAGACTAATGGAAATTTTACTTAAGAGTTTTATGGAAATAAAAATAGGCACAATTCTTATGGAAAGTGTATGGTCACTGGGGTGCTTGGCATTTTGAAGTTTGAAATTAGTTCATTAATTTAAATGTCGGAAGCTATAGAACAACATATTAACAACATACACGTTTTTTCCTTCTGCAGCTGCATCATTATACCATTCCAAGTCTTGCATTTCCTTAAATGGCTTCCATAACAATCTCCCATTAATGCAGTTACTGGCAAGATATTATTCTTGCTTTGCTCTCGTTTTAGGAGTTATAACCGATGGTAAATCTCACTCTTTCTGTGAGCGTGCTCCCATTATTTAGATATTCAGAAGCCTCTTTGTAATGTGAATTTGCTTTTTGCTGCTGAGAGGCAATGCCCTTTGTAAAGCCTAATTACATTTTTCTGTTTGTTTTTAAACTTCAAGAAGTTACATGCTGTTTGGAAAGTATAACTTTATATTTGACTACAATAGTCCACGGTACATGGAAACCGTTAATATATTAATTAAAGGGCAGAGAGCATAAGTGACAAATTAATTCAAATATCTACTGAATGTGTTGATTGATCCATAAATCTTGGGTAGTATGGATCACATGAGCCTTCTATTGGACGTAGTGAGAACATGTATCTGATGTAGTGATGACTGAGAGTTGCTATTTTGATGCTTTTTTTAGTGAGCTGTGTAAGACATATTGTTGCTCTTGGGTAGGATTTATAGTGGGCATATCACAATTGGCTGCTTTATTGGCTGCCTCAGTGGAAAAGTCTGGGATTGAAGAATGGGCATGGAAAGTGAAATAACATTTTACTTGTTAGGTCAGAATTATTATGGAACTTTACTCTTACTCTGCCCATGCTGTAATTCATCTGTGTGCAAGCGGATTTAGTTTTTCGTTGCTGTCAGTATTGATCTCTAATGAGCCTTGCCTGTGGATTTTGAAGAAAATCACTCCAATTAAAAACAATGCAGTATGTCACCTGTTTGTGCCTCACAAATTACATAGGATGCGCTGAATCACATTTAAAAAGAGAACTTTAAGGATAGAGGAAAGTCTGCTTATGAGTAAATTGGCTAGTATATACTGATACTTTTATTACAGGTATTTTTATGGATGTAGAAGTTCAAATTAAAAAAATCAGAAACCAAAAAAAAGCCAACCCAAACCCTAAGGTCGTATGTTTTAATACTTGTGAGAGTTCGAGTATCATCCGGTCTGCAGCAGAGATGACTTTCTTCCACCATTCTTTGAGTTCACAAGGTAGCTCTTCAGTCCTTATTCTTTACTATTTAAAAGTTAATGTCGGGACTTGCTGAACAGCCACTTATACTATTCCCATAAATGAATGTGATTGTTGTCAGATAATTTCACTTGCTGTCCTTACACAAATTTGTACCTTGGTCTCCAGCAATCTGAGCAGTGTCCTCATCCTGTTCTATCAGTTTGCTGAAATAAATTCTTTGTGGAGGAAGACTATGAGTGTCTACAGATAAATACATTATTTATTTTAGCAGATTTCAATTACATTCTCAGGGAGAAAAGCTCTTTTTCAAGTCTAAATCTTTGTATTTTTTTCCAAAGTAAAAATTTACAACTGAAACATACTATTTTGTTTCAGCGTGGCCAGAATACTCATTGCCTTTATCTTAAAAGAGAAAGTCAGCCTGTTGATACTTTACTGGCTATAAAATGTAGTTCTAGACATAATGTAAAGCTTTCTTTTTTAATTGCTTACCAATTTGTGTTGGCATTTGCAGTGCAGACATACTTTTGCTTGCCCTTTTTTTTTTTTTTTTTAAAGAACCAGGACTTATTTTGATACAAAGATACTGAATTTTTATTGAGCCCTCAAATTATTTTCATGCTGCAGTTCTTTGAAATTAGTGTTAACTGCACAATGGTGGGATCATTTGTGACACCTTTTCTTCTTGGTATAACTTTGAGGGAACCTGAAGGCTGGAAGTAGATGGAAAAAAATAAGTTCACTAAGCTTGCATGCTGAGGATGATGATCTCTAAGTATGTCTGAAAGTAGTAGTTGTTGGCTTGCTTTTAAATAAACTACTTTGCAGAGTTGACATCGTGTGTTTTGTTGACAATTTATAGTGTTTATGAGGTGAGGAGGTATCACATCTCGGGTAGGTGGAATACAGATGTCCCTTTGCACTGGAAACGAAAGGAAGAAATGACTGTGCATGAATGGAAAATACAGACATAAAGTGGTCTGAAGTCAGAGGACAGCATGTTGCTCTGGGCCGCATCGGATGGTTGTAGCTATTGTGTTGACCTCTACAGAGTTTTCTTTTACCCTTTGGGGGGGTGGAGGGTTGAAAGATGATGTTGGAACGTGACAAGTATGCAGAGTGGTGATGGCTGTGGTGTGTTCTGTTTTTATGTGATGGCTAATGCTGATATTTGTGTAATAATCTGAGGCAGAGAACGGTTCTTTGTGTAGGCCTCTGTGCTAGGCCCCTTCTTCACGTTGGCTTCTGCACTTGGCTGACCTGCAAGCCTTTGGGTACCGCCATTAGCAGTGCTGTGTCACTGTGAAAGCTGGCTTTATCCAAGAGGGCTTTCTTTTGTATTCGGGTAGAAATTTGTGTGGGGATAGGTATTAGCATTGCTTTTTGCCCCAGTGTTGGTGTTCCTTTATTTCAAGCTGTAGAAAAAGCTTGAGAAGGGAAGGCAAGGACGAATAGGTAATTTTGTTGTCCATCGCTTCATATCCATCACTTTTCTTCACTGACCATATAGTTTAGTTTTAGGAATAAATTTGGAATATACCAGATTATACTTCTGTTTGGGTACATAAGCTTGTCCCTAGTTGCTGTATTATTCAAGAGTTTTGCTTGGAAAGAAAGTTGGCAGTATTTTGAAGGTAAGGCTACTGCTGTGAAACTACAACATATTGGCTTGGTTTTCAGGCAGCATTATTAGTATTATTAAATACAATAGAACAAATTGAAATTGGCGAAATTGGTCATTTCCGTTGTTGCCACATGGCAGCCCACAGGCCACAGTGTCAGGATCACAGAATCACAGAATGATCTGGGGTTGGAAGGGACCTCTGGAGATCATCCAGTCCAACCCCCTGCCAGAACAGGTCCACCCAGAGCAGGTCCCACAGGAACATGTCCAGGCGGTTTGCAATGTCTCCAGAGAAGGAGACTCCACCACCTCTCTGGGCAGTCTCTATAGGAGGCCTCTGCCACCCTCACACCCCCCAAGAAGTTCCTCCTCATCTTTAGATGGAGTTTATTAAATTGAAGATTGTGCCCATTTCCTCTTGTCCTGTCACTGGGCGCCATTGAAAAAAAGACTGGCCCCACCCTTTCAGTATTTCTCAGCATTGGTCAGATTCCCCCCTCAACCTTCTCTTCTCCAGACTAAAAAGACCCAAATGCCTCAACCTTTCCTCATCAGAGAGGTGTTTTAAGCCTTGCATCATCTTTGTAACCCTCTGCTGTGCATTCTCCAGTAATTCCCTGGGTCAGGAGCCATGGTATGTGCGTGCAGACTCCATGAGATCCTCCCAAAAAATTAACAGTAGGAAAACACCAGTGAGTGGCTATGCCAGTTGTCCAGAAACAAAATGGTAGCAGAGTAGTCATCCTCATTCACTGGCATGCAGAGCCAAAGGTCAGGAACTGAGTGGGAAATGCTCCTGTCTGCATGGGCATTCTCATCATTACTGTTCCTCCATGGAAGAGGTCTCTTCACCGTGGGCTGGACCTGCAGCCCCCATCGGTGGGTCTCTCTCTGAAGTTCAGGTGTCTTGAGAGACACTGTAAAACCTTGCTAAATCACCAAAAGATGTAATAGTGTTTTACTGAAAAATTTATTCGAAGACCAGATGATGTTTTCTGTCAGTGAGGACCCGCTCAAAGCCTCATGTTTGTGATCTTAGAGCTTGTGTGTTTCTTGGGCATTTCTGAGGAAATAATGTATTCATATCTTCTGTGTATATATTTTCTAAAAGAGTACTTTTTGTTAGTGATGCCCCTGAATAGCCTGTTACTGTGGTATCCTGCCAATAACTGAAAGAACTTAAGCGGAGTTTGTTTGAAGAGGGTTTCTGTGAGATGGCAGAAATGACAGAAAGAATTAAGTTGTTTCTAAATTCCATTTCTCTTGATGCATAATTAGTGTGCTTTTTTTTTCCCTGTTGATGACTCTTCTAGTGTTATCTTACATTTTCTTTATCTTCTGCCTTTTTGTTTGTCAGAACAAGAAGGTAGAAAAGCCCTTTTTTTTTTGTTTTGGTAGCTTGCTTGGTTACATTTGACATAAAGTACTGTTTGACCTATAAACAGAAATGCAGGTATAATATTTATGTGGGCAGTGACATGGTCCTCTTCCCTGAAGAAATGTGTGTTACCATGCAATGTATGTCCTCTGTGCTGCCAGACTCTTAAGCTCTACAGTAATGAAGAGCTTTCTGTTTATTTGGCTGCTGATGCTCATCACTCGGCTCAGGAGTGTTGTAAGTGGAGACTCGGAGAAGAACCCTGCTTCTCTATCTACAGCTTTTAATAATGGTTGAAAGACATTTTATAAGAACACCAGTTTCTCCTTTTTAGAGATCTGAAACTACTGTGTTATAAAGTCAACCAGTCAAGCAAAAAAGGAACCTGCCACTTTCGCAGAGAGTTCCCACAGATTTCTTTTGTGAAAATAAAGGCTGTGCACCCTGTGAAGTTAATGTAAATGTCTCCGTTGCTATCAGTGTGAACTTGTGGCAGGTAGAGAGGAAGTTGTGTGCCTGGAGTGATTGTGCAACTGGAAGGGGGTTGTAGTTATGTCTGGAAAAGCAGATAATGCTCTGCAAAGTTTATGTTTCCCTTCTTGTATTGTGCTTAAGACTGTGATGCGCTAAGCATAATATTTTTATTTTTCTGTGCCTGTCTCCAAATAACTAAGGCTAATATTTTTCTCTCGATTTTGTTCCCAGCATGCTTGAGATGTATCTGAGCAGCGAGGGCCACTGCACCCACAGCTCCTAGAAATCGTTGCCCGCCTCGCTGAGTCTTGGTGAGTTATCTATATGCTATGGCATTTAATTCATCTCTCTTAGAGTTTTATCTTCTTCACTGGGGAATTTAATGTGAGATGTCTTAAATTGATTGTGTGGCTACAGCAGAACAAACCTTGATTTTAAGTAATGTGTGGTATTATACAGTGAGTCAAAATACAAACATTTTGGAGACTTTGGAAAACAATGCCTGGACTGGTTATGGAAGCCGGGAACTTGCCTTAGTGCCAGGAGCAGGAATGGGGCTCTCTGCTGAGAAAGGCTGAAGGGATCAATGTGTGATGTTCTTTCACATTAAGCTTGTTTGATATTTTATACTGTAACTAAGGAAACGAGATTTTTCAAATGTGATGATTATGGTCTGTCTCATGGCAAAGGTTGAGAATGAAAAAACAGAGGCTTTTCCACCCAACTGTATGCGCTAATAAATTGCTTAAATTGAGGATTGAAATCGGTATAATGACACTGACGACTTAAACTGCTTGTTGCTCAAGAATTACTGTCTGATGACTCCATCAGGCAGTGCTGTGCCTGTTTAACTCCACTCAGAAGAAAGGATAATACCACTGAGAATTAGAAAAAGGGACCCCTGCGGATTGTTTAAATGCAGACTAATAATAGTTTGGTAGCGCAGTGAAAGTAAGTAGAATATAAATGCTGTGTTTTTATTTTAGGTATGTATAATATATCAGTATACTCGCTTGGTATAAATCTTTACAAATATGCATTTGAGACTTCATGTGAGAACCTTTTCAGGGTACTCATGAATAAATGTTGTCTTTCAACATGTAGAGTGACTTATTAAGGTCAGAAATATGTATTTTTGAGGCTTGCACACTAAATATAGAGGTGGGAAATGAGCCTGCTGAAAAGGTTTTTAGTTGTTTGGGGGATAACTGTTTATAAAATACCAACCATTTATGGGTAAAATTATGTATGTCCACCATCAAGCATCATTTCCTCTTTTGTTAATTATGTTGAGCAATTTTTGGAATCTAAAAATGCTTTTTTTAAACTTACTGAATTTTGTAGCATCAGTGAATGAAAACAGATTAAGAAGCTTTCCAGTGCTTCTGCTTTTTTTCTTGGAAAACAATTTGTAGCTCATTGCATTCAATGAAGGTTATAATACTGGTTAATAGTTTGTTTATGTATTGTATTAACTTGAAAGTGCTCAGCCACATAGATGTTGTTACATATTTACACTTATTACTTACACTGTATTACTTATTTATTTACACTACTTAGCTGGTCTGCATAATGTTCATAATATACACGTGCAGGTCTTCTTGATGATAAGCTGCTTTTGTGATTGTTTAAGCAAATTGTTTCAAAAAAGGAAACAGTAAAAATCTAATTTTTTTTTTTCTACTGAATAGGACTCTCAATAGAATGAGTTAGGTATGTGTGAGAAAAAAAAGAGGAAAATGCCACTGCCAGAATTCTCCAAAGAGAACATGAAATTTTGTTGTCACATTGATAGTATGTTTGTTTTCAGTTGTCTCAATTGTAATTTTTCCATTAAAAAAGGAATGCATTAGGTAAAAACTGGAAAAGGTTGATATTCAAATGCAAATCATTTTGCATACAATTGCCTCCCCATCCCAATTAATGTAAGTGGGCAAACCTCCCTCCCCTCTTTTGCTTAGTCTTAGTGGTCCTCTCCATCAGTTCCCTGTCCTTCTTGAACTAGGGAGGCCCCATCTGGAGCACTGTGCCCAGTTCTGGGCTTCCCAGTTGCAGACTGGGAACTGCCAGAGAGGGTACAGCAGAGGGCTACAAAGATGATTTGGGGGACTAAAATGTCTCTATGATGAGGGAAGGCTGAAGGACTTGGGTCTTTTTAATCTGGAGAAGAGAAGGCTGAGGGGGGATCTGATCAATTCTTAGAAATATTTAAAGGGTGAGTGTCAGGAGGATGGGGCCAGACTCTACAGATCCAGTCCAACCCCATATAATTCTGTGATTCTGTGTTGCTACATTCTTCACCAAAGGTATAAATGTGGTTGTTACTGTGTCAGAAAGTAATCCAGTACCTTTCCAGTTACTGAGTAAAACAGAGTTGCTGTGTTTTAAAAGCTTGAAACCTTCAGTAAGAGCAAATAGTTGATAAATATGTGTCTATGAGGTCTGTGGTATGATAGCGAGGAAGGAAACCACCGTAAAAAAAACAGATTGTTAGTTGAGGTGGTGGGAAAAGTAGCTGCTGTGTGTTACCAAACAGCAGTGCAATTAGTATGGTAAGAAGTTTAGACTTTAAAAAAAAACAAAAACCGAACAGATAAAAATATTGCCTTTAATTCCTATCCTAAAAGTTTTCAGTCAGAAAATATGTTGGTTTTTTTTCTCTCTCTCCCTTTCTCCTTTTTTCTTTTTGCATGAAACGGCTTGCTTTGCAAGGAACACTTTCTCAGCAAAAAAAAGAGCATAGAATAGAGAAATCTCAGTTTTCTGTCACTCTCGATCGGGAGTGTGTTTCAATCTAACTTTGTAGTGATTTCATTGGCGTTTGTGTTGTAGTTACTGTCAGGTGTGATAGATAGAAAATATTTGTATGTCTTTTTGTTCTGAGTTACAGTGTTCCTTATTGTTGTTTATGGCAGCAGTAGATAAAGAAAATTCTGACAGATGTCTCATTTTTGACTGTGTCCTCCTAATGCATGTGTGTAAAGGGAACGCTGTCAGAAAATAAAGTGAAATACTGAAAATAAAGAATGTCTTGTGTTGAGACCAGTTTTAAGAGCCTTTAGTATTAGCTTTAAGGATACAAGTGAGGAAAAAAGAGAGTAGGTTCTGAGTCTTAAATCTGCATAAGAGAGAGCCAAGCTTGGGTGGGATGGTGCCTGCTTAGAGCTCTGGAAGTCTGTTTAGAGCACCCAAATCCCCACAGGAGCTGTGTTTTTGTCAAATACCTGAAATAAAATATAGGTATTGATCACAGGTATGGATAAGCCGTACTGAATCAGGCCTTCTCCTTTGCTGAGGGATCTGGGAGGGATAGTTAATCTCTGTTGGATTGGTTTGTGATAAAGGGAATACGAAAAAACTGTTTCCCAGTGAGGGTGATGGAGCCCTGGAACAGGCTGCCCAGGGAGATCATGGAGTCCCCTTCTCTGGAGATTTTCCAAGACCCACGTGGATGCAGCCCTGAGTGACATGCTCTAGCTCTGGGCAATCCTGCTTCAGCGGGGGAGTTGGACTGGATGATCTCTACGGTCCCTTCCAACTCTAAAATTCAGTGAAATTCGGTGAAATGTGTTCTTATCATTCCTCAGCCTCCAAACTGGGGGAGTTGTGTTTTGCATGAAATGTGATCAGATTTTTCTGTTTTCAGTCACTCCCGTTCAGGAGTGACGTTAGTTAACGTGAATTGCCCATAAAGATGCCTGTAAAAGTGGATGCTTGATTATAGTGAATTTAATGCAATCAGTGTTAAAATGATACTCTGAATCTGAGAGCGACGTTCTGTGTGGGTGGTACAAGGGGAACAGAAGTATTGAGAAATGAGCACCAATTAAGATTTATGCTGTTGCACCCTACAGTTTTTTAATTATTTTTTTTTTGCCTTAAAATTGGAAATGGGAGCTTACGATTTTTATTTTGTGGAAAAGCTGAAATTTACACAAATGTATTGCATTTCCTTTAAAATCAATGAAAACTGAGAATATTGCGGACAGAAATTTCATCATGCTTGCAACTGAAGAACTAGATTTGTTAATAATGGAAGTATTTTTAAAGTACTTTCACAGTTTTGAGGCCACGATACTGAAATTCATTATAAACCTGGAGTAAACCTTTTTTAAGTATGTAAAACTCATTAATTACTATAAATAGATTTAAATGGAGTGCTCTGTCAGTGAACTTTTTACCAAATTGATGGAATAAAACTTCATATATATCCAGGAATGTTGAAAACGCTGTCATTCAATTGACTGAAGCTTGCCTTTTGTATGTAGCTATATCCTGGAACATTATTTTTAACATTTCAGTTTCAGTGAGATGAATAAAAATATTTAGGAAATGAGATTGCTAACTTGATTTAATTCACTTCTTAAATATTGGTTTAGACTTAGTAATGGGCTTTGCTAAGATTTTTTCATTTCTTACCTTGATAGAAACCTTTTTATATGGGCAAAGGTATGGTATATACGCATTTGCAGAAGAAATAGCCATCATTATCATCTGTGGAAAATCAATATATATTTTAAATACAGATTGATGACATTGTACCACCAGTATTGGAGCCTGGGAATTCTAGAGGGGTCAAGAACAGGACAACTGAGCTCTTGCATCATCAAAGAAGATGAGATGCATTTACTTGGGCAGATTTTCCTCTGGGCCTGCCTTTAGCCCCTGAATTGGGAAGAGTGAAATATTTACCCGGCTCAGCTCTTGACAGTAAATAGTATTAATTAAATACAGGGCTTGAAAATGACACTGGTATTTCAGATTAAGGCCAGTAGATTTTGCCTTGGCTTTCTGGGAATTGAATTCCAGTAGTCTGTTTATTTGACAGCATTATAGTACAATCATTTGAGTTTCATGGATATTTCTGTACATTGAAGTGGGTGAAGTTTTATAATGTCACAATGGTAGGGTGTTAGGCTCAGAAGACTTATGCGACTAGCATAGTAAGCAAATTTGCAGCTGCTTAATATAAAGTCTGGCACAGTGCATTTTCATTTGATTAATTTACCTTTAGTATTAACTGGACTGGCAAGAAATTAGAGGTTTTCTTTTTAAAACAAATTTTGGATGTTGAAAAATCCAGATGAATGGTCTTAGATAAGTTACAGATGTTAAGAAGTTAAGTATTATGAAAATGATTTAGAAGTATTGGTGAATTTTACAGTTTTGGTGTGAAAGGGCTCAAAATGTTTTACAAACACAACCTGTCAGTGTGTAAATGTGTTGGTAAAACTCTGTTTACAGCTGTGGCCGTGATAAATGAAGAATATGCTCTATTCTCTGGTTTTATGCTCCAGATTCTTCCCTTTTTTCCTTATCAGTACTTTGGTTCCTTCAGTAATCCCAGTTCAGTGAGATACAGCGTTCTGTGTACGCCAAACTGTGTATCTTTCCAAATGACAGCAGTAGGCAAAATCTAGAAATATTTAAAATAAGAATTGAGAAAAGAATTGCTTTTATAATAGGTATTGCAAATCAGCTCATCCTTTGAGGGGAACTGTAGTAGTGTCAGAGGGAGTTAAAATGTTTCCATTTGTGTTTTTTAGTGTGTTTTGCTTATATTTGGATATTCTAGCTTCAGCTTTGTATCATTGTCCTTATAAGTAACACATGGAATTGCAGATGCCTTTATGCATTGGGTTCCTTTGTCCTTCAATCTCTAGGTGCCTGTTCCACTGCTGTGAGAGTGAGGTGTCTCCTGCTTTTTCTTTGTTTTCTTTGTTGTGAGCTTGAAACTCTACTGTGTGGTGCCACGATTTAGTAGTGTTTTAAAATGGGATAAATACATCTACATTTCTCTAAAAGTAGGTGACCAACACATATGAAATTTCACTTGAGTTAATTTTTATGGCCTTTCAGTTTTCAGTTGTGGTTTTTTGCTTGGCTTCTCTTCACAAATCCTGGTTAACTGTGTTTTTATTGCTCAGTCCTGCTGAACAGGCTCATGTAAAACTTTTTTTTTTTTTTTCCTGTCTGGAGTTACAGTATGTGACTTCCAGAATACATGCTGCAGTGGAACAGGATTTTTGTGCAGCTTGAAACTTGCTGCGTGACTACTGATGTTTAAAATATTCCGTGTCCCTGACTGTGGTTTTAGTCTTTCCTTCCTCCTGAGCTCGCTCTCTTGTTGCTATCCAACTTCTAGGCTCTTGATCAACACTTAAATATTCGAGGAATCAATACATCTGAGTGTATTGTATTACAGTATGGTTGTCATGCTTAAAACATACTCGACAAAAATTCACAGAAGCAAAAAAAAAAAAAAAATTCCAAACCACCCCAAATTAGGCCATTTTATGTGAAATATCACATGCTATTTTACTGCTGTCATACCCCAAGCACACTGCTACTCTTTATTTACCACGTGCTATGTGCCAAAACCTAAAGTGTTAAATGGATTTTTTTTATTAATTTTATGCTTTTGCTGGTTAGTGTCAAATATATTGTGTGTATAGCACATCTGATTCACAGTAGTATGTATTTATTCTTTTTTAATATCAGTGTGGAACCATGCATGCAGTGCTCTGGTCCTCTTTTTAGGTACTGTGGGCACTTCTTAAAAGAAAAAAAGAAAAAAAAAAAAGTAACAGCTTCTGCTGAGCTTGATTCCAGTAACAGTAGTTATCAAAGTTGCCTCCTACTTAGTCTTCCTCTTATTTGCTTCATCACTCTATTTTTCTGAGCTATTTTCCATCCGCCCCCAGCTTCCAGGAGAAGTGTGTTGTGTGTCGTGGTCTTCTGATACAATCTGGTAATGCTTTGGGATAGTCCATTCTCCTCCATCAGTCAAAGCCCCCGGGCAGCAATGAAGGAGGAGTGATGTTTTGGGTCAGGGCAGCTTGATCCATGGTTATGAGAGTCTCTTATTACAGTCAGATGTCTTGGTGTGTGTTTTGAGGGGGAATTACTAGCTGAAAATGCTATCAGTGATTGGCTTGAATTTCATGAGTAGCTTCACTGAGGAAGAGGGAAAATTCCCTGCTAATCAGAAATACCAGAGTGGCTTACTTAGGAAATTCTGAAATTTGACAGTTTTGAATTTTGAGGTCAGATTCACAGAAAGACACTGTGAAATGGCCTGGCCATGGCGTCTGGTTCTGAGCAAGTGTGTGAGGGGAGGGCTTTTGCCAGGACACAGTTTTGGTGGCACAGCCTGTGCCCTGAGTAGAGGGACAGCTTGTGATGGATTATAGCACTCATCTGATTTTACTCCTCAGGAACTGCAGTTTACCTGGTCCAGGGTGGCCAAGCCCTGCCTACTTCCAGTGGGATAGTTGTGGGAAGGCACTGCCACCTCTTCAGCATTGACATGAGTGCCATGAGATGGAGGAGAGTCATGATGTTCCTAATGGACCTGTTGGAATGGGTCAAGAGGAGGCAACACAGAAGCTCAGAGGGCTGGAGCACTTCTGCTGTGAGGACAAGCTAGGAGACTTGGAGGTGTTCAGCCTGGAGAAAAAAAGACTTTGGGGAGACCTTAGAGCCCCTTCCAGTTCCTAAAGGGGCTCCAGGAGAGATGGGGAGGGATTCTTGATCAGGGAGGGAAGCCATAGGATGAGGGGGAATGGTTTTAAACTGAAAGAGGGGAGATTAAGATTAAATTTTGGGATCCTGTGAGGGTGGTGAGACCCTGGAAGAAGTTCTCACAGAGAAGCTGTGGTTGCCCCATCCCTGGAGGGGTTCAAGGCCAGGCTGGATGGGGCTTGGAGCAACCTGGTCTGGTGGGAGGTGTCCCTGCCCAGGGCAGGGAATTGGAACTGCGTGATCTTGAAGGTCCCTTCCAACCCAAACCATTCTATGAGTGGGTGTACGTTTGCATTTGTGTCTCCTGCCTTTTTAGAAGAAGGTTGCTGCTGAATGTTTTTGAGTGCTTCTGGAACAGCCCTGCTTTTTATTGGTGCATAAATAATTTCAGAGGACCCAATTCCCCATGTTGGCAGTGAGCTCCCTATCTGTTGTGGTGCCCTACAGTAAAGGACAGTAGTTTCTTCACTTGCCTGCTTTTATAGATTTTATTTATTTATCTGGTACTCGTAAGGTTCTGGTCTCAGCCAAGGTGCTGCAAAGGAAGCTAAGGTATACATTCACAGATATATTTAGCAATTAAATCCCCTTGTGGATGCTCTTAATGCTTTGAGATAGCTTACCCTACTTTGACATGAAATAAGCTGTCTGAAACAAGGGCATTTTTCCGGGAGAATTGAGTATTTGCACAACTTGAAACAGTTCTAAAATACCGTTGGTTTTCAGGTGGTTTTTTTTCCTGTTCAGTGGCTAAAATGAAAAATCCATTACAGGCACAGCTCTGTTCCTCCTATCAGAGGTATAATTGTCCTTAATTAAATGGATATGTTTGACTACAAAGATGTAATACAAATTAAAGTTTCACATGGTCGCCACTGTGTGTGCCGTCTTTCCTTCCAAATCCTTTGATAAGGTCAGTATGAATTATTTTACCATGTAAACTTGAGGAATTCTTGAAAACCTGAAAAGATCAAAAAAAGACATTTAGATCTCTCCTCTTCAGAGCTATGTAAAATGCGTCTGGCAAAGGTAGAAATAACCTCTTAATTTTAAACCAGTAATAAGTGAGTATTTTATGTTATGGTGGGAAGGGCCATAACTTTTCTTGCCTGTTGACATGACTTGAGGACTGTTCTTACTGTTCTGGTTGTGTGGAAATACTCTTGTATAGGCATAGCTGTAACTTTTTCATAATGAGCTGTACTCTCTTCTGCTACGGTTGTGTAAATAATTTTTATTCAAGTTGTGTTGCAGAAGCTGAGAAAGGAAGACGGTGAGCCTGCCCTTAGAATTTCCTCGGGGGAGGAGGGACTTTTTTAGAGAGACGAGATTCTGAGAAGGGAAATAAGAAGGTTTCTTGTGGAAAGGCTGAGCTAACTAGCAATGCTCAGAGATGGAAACGTAAAATCCAATATTGGGTCAAACCTTTATCTGCTAATTGAAAATATTTCTCACTTGCATTAGCTGAATGTAAAAACGACACCGTGTTTTACTGGTTTTTAACTGATTTTGCTTACCACTGGCAGGGAAGGAAGTCAGTAAGAGGGAACTGGTATTTTCTTACACAGACAATGTCTTGAAGAGCAGACTAAATTAATGCCCTGTGGTTTTCTGTGAGGGTGCGTACCTGCAAGAACATGAGCATTTTTGTATTTAATATTTTAATAATTGAAAATGGGAGGGATAGAGGGTGGATCGTAGGTGTGTGTTTGTTTCTTCTTTGTAATTTATATTGATAGTATTACCAGTTTTTAGTTCTGTCCTGTTGCTTAGCTCAGGGTACTGAGAAATGTCAGCCACTCTCGTGCCACGTGGGTGATGGGCTCTGTGGTCTCATGGTGCCAAGGTTCTCCTGGTCTTGTGCTGTGTTGAACAGGCAGTTAAAAGGGTTTATTCCAGCTGGCTCAGGGTAAGCTACAAAAAATTGAACATACTGTTTACCTGGACAACTTTTTTTTTTTTTTTAATCAACAAAAAATTTAGATATGGTGGCAGGAAGCATTTGTAGAATTTGGGGACTTGGAATGTTTTCCCCCTGCGTGTGGTGGAAATTTCCCTGTAATTATACTGACTTTCTTAGCTGTAAAATGGGGTCAACCCTCATTACTTTCTCCATATGCAGAATTCAGATTCATTTGTGTGCGAGTTGATTACATAAGGAGAATAAATAAACACATATTTATGTATTTAATTTCCTCAAATGTAATTAAAATGCTTCTATCTACCCATGTTGTGAATTAATGCTGAAATAGACAAGTTCTCCCTAGAATGTTTTACTATTAAAATGTAAAAGCAGTGGGCTTTGCTGTTTTATTAAGCAGGAATCAACCTCTAGATTGTTTTGAGTTAACAGTATCTTTGTCTGCTTATGTTATGAGATAAAACATCAAGTATTGACTTGACCTCACATTTCACAGAGGGAGAATTAAAAAATTTTCTCTGTGAAGGGTGACTATGGAGTTACTCTTTGAAATTCTAATTTAACACCTCAGTAATGGGTCAAGCCTGCTCTGAATCCTCTGTGGGATTATTTGATTTGCTGTCTGGTTAACCTCAAGGAAAATGGGATGTCCTCAAATTCCTCGAGGTGCTAACTATCACCTTATAATGGAGCCACATGGGAGAGTTTGTTGTTTTAAATTAGGATTGTCACCTGATGACTAAGGAATTATATGAACAGCATTTATTTTTAAGATCCATCTTGAGGTTGAAAGTTGCACTTCTTTTTTTTCTTTTTCCTTCAGTTGCACTTAACATCAACTGTATCGTTGGAGATTGATCTAATTGAAGAATAAGGGAAAAAGGCCTTCTTTACCTCGGGGGTGGGGGGATGGGATTAGGGTTTTAGTATTTGTTTTGTCTTTAGTGCATGGAGAAGTTTGTCTTTTGTGTTTCTTCTATATACATAAATTTTTGTGCCCCAGCAAGATGTTATTTTTTTTTTTTGGTAATAAAATCGACTATTAAATAACATTCATGTGAGTGTGGAATGGAAGGCAGAAGTTCTGCTTTTTATAAGTAGACAAAGAAGCAGCTTGAATATTTTGCAAGTCTACGCATGTAACGTTTATCCTGCCAAAACCTTCAAATTAATTTGCAAAGTATTGAAGTACATGTACTCAAATGTTTTATGCTGTGTCATATATAAAGGGAGTATTTGGCAGTTAATGAGTAACTTGAATTTGGAGGGGGGAGGAGGGGGGAAAGCAAGATTTCAGTTAATGAATTTACTCCAACGTTTTACTTATTGTTCTATTTTATGTTGGATATTCTGTGCATGTTGCTGTAGGAATGTTTTCCAGCTGCAGTTCCCCTTTAAAAGCCATATAACATACCTAGTCATATTTTAGCAGGTGACGCTTTTTTCTGTCTTACAAATTAAATTGAATTTTTAAGCCTCTATAGTTTGTGATGTCATAGGGCATAAATTAATGCAATGAAAAGCTTAGCACAATACATCACTTTAACGGCGCTCGGTCTCTCCTCTAGGAGTATTGAACGGAGAGGAGCTGTGCAGTGCAGGGACTGAGAAATTTCACAACATTTGTTGAGTTTTGAAATGAGTCGGGGGCTCAGCTGTCCTGCAGAACTGTCCTGTAGAACTTTCCATTGCCAGTCTGTTGCCTACCACGTGCCTTGTATTTCACTTAAGATTTCTGATTTGAATAACCGTGTCTGCACATGGTTTGAATTGCATATTTAACAGAATTTACTCACTGTTGCTTCTGAGAAATTTTTTTTTTTAAGACCACGAGTATATTCTTGTACAGTTCCATTTATATCAATTTGTAATCAATTTTTAATTTGTGTATTAACATGTTGCGGCATGTTTTTGAAGTTGGTGATAGCTATAGAAAGGGAAGTCTTGACCAGGTCTGAGGACTTGTGATTTTTGGGAGGAAATACTTGGTGAAACGACATAGTCATCAGTTCTGTACATGTGTAGGGGAGGGGAATTTTTTAGGATATGGAAGGTTTTCTGTGCTTTCTAGGAGCTGACAGAAGAAAAGGCTCTGGGAAGACCTTAGAGCACCTTCCACACCCTGAAGGGGCTCCAGGAGAGATGGGGAGGGACTCTTGATCAGGGAGGGGAGCCGTAGGATGAGGGGGAACGGCTTTAAACTGAAAGAGGGGAGATTGAGATGAGATTTCAGGAAGAAATTCTTTGCTGTGAGGGTGGTGAGANNCTGGAGGGGTTCAAGGCCAGGCTGGATGGGGCTTGAAGCAACCTGGTCTGGTGGGAGGTGTCCCTGCCCAGGGCAGGGGGTGATCTTTAAGGTCCTTTCCAATCTGAACCGTTCTACCATTCTATGAGATGTAAATAGCATACTGCTATAAGGATTATGAAGACAGAAAATATGCAAATTTATTTTAAAGTATTTCCATCAAAGGTTTGTTTACAAAGGCCAAAAAAAAAAGCCCTTCTTCTGCCTGCTACACTAAAGTGCCTATAACAAAGAGGTAGTTTGCAGCAGAAGAGAGCAGGGCCGGGCTCGTAGCCTGTATCTGAAGAATTGCTAGCACGCAGGAGTTGGGCTGCTGTGCCACTTCAGCTGGATAGCTTTCTGGTGATAGGAGAGGTCCTACAGCTACCCGTTTGCTAGCTGCTAAAAATAGTGCTGGAGTAAGGAAATTCCAGCAGCCCTGCACCAAAAAAACCTGCCCTATGCTTGAAACATGAAGGTTTTTTTCTAATTAAACCCTTAACCAAACCACATCATCATATCCCCATGGTAGGCAGAGTTGCTGGCCGGCTCATCCTCCGAGTCTGGCTGACCAACTCCTGCAGCGTGCCCTGAAGGTCACCCATTTGAGCTGTTTGGAAAGAGGATGGATTCAAGATGCAGAGGTTAAAAAAGCTTTTGTAGGGAATGCTTGATTTGCCTCTCTTCTTTTTCCTCAAGGAGAAATATAATCTGAAGTGTCTTCTGACTCTAGCTGTGGTGGAGGAGTGTGGGAGTTCCCACAGACAACTGCCAGACAGAAACCTCAGATACAAAATAATACTGTGAAATAATTAAAAAAGTTAAAGATCAGGCCTGCTATCAGGTGTGAAGAAGAGTGACTTTATTATTGGTATACGGAGTTTATCTTACTTTGACTTTCCTTTAACCCTGAGGTGATCCTCTAGAAGGTGAAAAGTGGTTGAGACCCCTACTAGCTGAGATCTGGAGGTTTCCTGAGTGTAAACTTCTGTGTGTTGCCAAGTTGTATCACCACAAGTCACCAGGCTTGCTCTAGAATTTCGACTTGGCGCAAAGCTGGTGTTCAAATAAGAAAAAAAAAAAAACCCAAAAAAAAACCAAACCGAAAAACCCCACCACTTAATAGAATGATTTATGCAGACTGTTTTGTGTGACATCATTTTGTTTTTATTAGCTACTGTTTCCTGTGTTTTTCTTATCGATGATTTAGGCTGTATTTCAGGTATGTCTTCTCTTCTGTGTCTATGTACAAAAAAAACCCCTAAGAATAACAAGAGATACAGTTTTGTTTTGGTTTTTTTTCAAGCTTGCTTATAGCATTTATCACTTATAGAAGTGATAAATGTATTAAAAATCCTAATGGAAAACTTATTGAGTATCATAGGAAATTTTTTTGAGTCACAGTTTTGATGGATCAATTGCCATGGAAGAACTAGTGGCTTGGCCAATCTTCCTCTAGTAGTTTGGGTTGTATTTTGGTAGGTAATTCATAAGACATCTTCTCTTTGGGATCACTTCATTTCCTCCAGTGGTAAAAACTGCTGTCATGGGAAACCAGTAGTAAGAACATGGACTGATATATTTTTAGTTTTCTTTAATGGAATTAAACATCTGGAAGGAAGAAAGAGCCATCATTGCGTGAGCAGCCAGCTTTCTACAGAGTCTCAGCAAATACTCTTGATCTCCTTTTGCAAATGGCAGGTATTCTAGTGTCTTTTGGTTTTTGTTGTTGTTCAAAGTACTCAATTTCATAGAACCACAGAATGGTTTGGGTTGGAAGGGACCTTCAAGATCAT
>BJBW01017125.1:2710-27189 GCA_004320125.1 Scolopax mira
TTGGAGATTAGGAACAATTTTTACCCTGAAAGGGTTGTGAAGCCTTGGAATGGGCTGCCCAGGGCAGTGGCTGAGGCACCATCCCTGGAGGGATTTGAAAGCCGGGTTGACCTGGTGCTTAGAGACATGGGTTAGTGATGGTTTTATCGGAGTTAGTTGTTGGTTGGATTTGATGATCTTAAAGGTCTCTTCCAACCCAGACAATTCTACAATTCTGTGATTCAAAATTGAAGAACATACTGATGTATCTGCTGTGTTCTGTTTTGTCAGGACTCTATTCTATAGTCTGCAAAAAGAGTAAGTTGAGCAGGTGCTCTGGGTGGGCAGAAGTGAAGTAGAAAGATGTTGGTAGACTTCAGAATCTTCATCATCCACGGGCTTTATTACGTAGTGGTCTGGTTCATAGATCCCACGAGATACGGAATTGTCAAAATAATATTTGGTTTATTGGGACTTAATTCTCACACCTACTCTGGTCTCCCAGCACCACTGGGGATCTGGGCCTGAATAGTGGGAAGGGCTGGACTGTTCCACTCTATGGGTTTGAAATGGTTCAAACTTGGGGCAAAACAGAATCCCTGCGTTGGCAGATAACCCAGTGCTGAAGGACCAGCCGTGCTGGGTGTAGTGGGAAGTCAGGATGGCTCTGTGGGAAATGCTATTGAAGAACAAAACCTCCCTTGAAACCTCTCACATTTTGGGATGCTGATAGACAATTAGATGGAATTGGAGTCGTGATTCCTTCTGGGCAGAGGACCCACGATTTGGGCTGAGCAGGGGTGTGAAGGGGAATCTGACAAAGTTCATCAAGAGGAATTTGCTTCTCAAGAAGATGGCGAGTACAGACTGACACAGCCGTTGGTTTTGCTTTGGGGTTACGCCTTATCGACATGGCCTGTACTGCAACAAACTGTTCTTATAGACAATGCAAATGTCTTAAAGAGTTTTGGGGTTTTTTTTAATTATTATTTTTAAATAGCACCGTGTATAAACTTTCATTTGGTTCATTTTGGGAAAACTGTGGTTGACCTAAATAGAAAAACTATCTTTGATCTTGCAGAGATGGAACTGTTAGCAAAAATTAATAACTGAAAAATGAACACGTGTGGCACCCCTCTGGAGAATAAAATACATCTTTGAATCAAGGAATCTCAATGCATAAGAAGCCAACTTCCCACAAAGCTTGCGCTTTTAAACAAAATGATTAGAATTTTAAAAAGGAATGTGTAGGAGATGAATGACCAGGCTTTGCCAATATTTTTGTAAATGAAAACTCTCTATTGTATATTGTGCTATTCCTTATTTGTGTCGGCAGGTAAATTTGAAGTGGGTCATCACTCCCAGATGTTACCTGTGAATGGTTTCGTGCTATTGAAAGTCCCAAAACTGAGGCATTCACATTTGAAAGTGGTTTCTAATGGCTGGTGATGAGGGGAAGTCATTATCCGTCACTCAGAAAACTTCTTGATGGGCAGAGTGCCTTGCTTCTTACATCGTTCTTGGGGGAAGAAAATGGAAAAAAAGAAGCTTACGTAGGAAGCCTGAAATACATGGCCTAATTTTGCAGAATTGGCAAGTGCTTAGTATTTATTGAATTTGGTGTTTGCTCAGCGCTTTTGAAAATCTAAGTTACTTACTACAACCTGAAATGCTAAGTTAGAAACTCAAATTTATACTCATTGAGTTAAAATACTATCTTTTTTATTTTTTTTCTTTCCAGAATCTTGCCCTCTATCTCTACATGTCAATTTTCCATCTGTAAATAAAGGAAATGTGTTATTTTCTCTGTAGTTGCAGACGTTGTGGCTGCCCCATCCTTCAAGGGGTTCAAGGCCAGGCTGGAGGGGGCTTTTAGGAACTTGGTGTGGTGGGAGGTGTCCCTGCCCAGGCCAGGGGGTGGAACTGGATGATTTTTAAGGTCCCTTCCAACTCAAACCATTCTTTGATTCTCTCCTGGCTCTATCTGTGTTTAAATTTCTGGTTCTTCAGAGATCTGTCATTTGTTACCATACATAGAGTCCTTAGCCTGATGGACTTGGATTTCACATAGGTCCTCTATGAGGTTCTTTAATGTAATTAGCAATGGTCAATCTAATTTAAGTCATAAAATATGTGTAATACTCTGCCCATGGAAGCCTTAATTAATTAAAATTCATTTAATGTATCACAGAGCTTGTTGAGTGAGGAGCATGCTGGAAATACCAAGTATTATTTATTACTTCTTTAGTGAAAATGCAGATAATAACCTGAGATTGTGGTTCCAACTTACAGAATTTGTATATGAACTCAAATTCCCTGAGAGGGAACTTGACCTCAATTTCCATTTATTGACAGTGTGTCTGGCTGGCTCACGCTCCTAAGGCATTGTTGTGTGAAATGGGAGATTAAATTAAAGAAAGAATCAAAATGATTGCTTCTTTCTGTACCCTCTACCTGGTTTGTAACAAAACCAAAAGGTTATTTCATATTGGAATGTGGATTATCCAAAAGAAGCACCACTTCCAGCTCCATACTCCTTCCTTTTATTGGTTTTTTAGTACACACATGGTACATTAAGATCAACTTTTATTTCTCTTAAGCCTGTAATTTTACTTTTTCATCTAGAACTCCAGAAGCTGAACCAAGCAGGGTGCGTTAGGAGTTGACACAGCAAACATAAGCCCGGCACTGCTGGCCTTTACTTCCTTATTTACTACACCTAAAGGTAATTACAGCATCACCTCTACACTTAATATATTGGAGAGGTAGATTTTCTCTACTAGGGGAAGTCTGTAAATCTGGTTTACTAAGTTGAAAGCATTCCAGACTCACTAAATAGGGAATTAGTCCCATGGATTCTTGTTATCATAGGATCACAGAATCGTAAGGGTTGGAAAGGACCTCTGAGATCACCAAGTCCAACCATACACACACACACAGAAAAAAAACAACCCTGCAATCTCAGGCAGTAAAGCATGTCCTCAAGTGCCACATCTACTACGCCTTTCTTAAATACCTCCAGGGATGGGGACTCCACCACCTCCCTGGGCAGCCTCTTCAGTGCCTGACCCCTCTTTCAGGAAAGTCATTCTTCCTAATATCTAATCTAAACCTCTCCTGCCCCAACTTCAGACCATTTCCTCTGCTCCTGTCATCACTCTCTTGGGAGAAGAGTCCAACCCCCACCTCTCTACATCCTCCTTGCAGGGAGTTGTAGAGGGCAATGAGATCTCTCCTCAGCTTCCTCTTCTCCAAATTCAACATGCCCAGTTCCCTCAGCCTCTCCTCGTAGGACTTGTTCTCCAGACCCCTCCCCAGCTTTGGTGGCTCTCCTCTGGACACGCTTCAGAACTTCAATGTCCTTCCTGTAGTGAAGGGCCCAGAACTGAACCCAGCCCTCGAGGTGAGGCCTCCCCAGTGCCCAGAACAGAGGTCACCAGTGCCCAGTACAGAGTTACGGCGTAGAAGAGATGATGGATGTAGTGTGAAGGTTGGTGGGGACCTCTTGGATACAGAGCTCTGTGTTGGTCACTCTGAGACCAGCTCATGCTTTGCTTCTGCTGTATCACAGAACTAAAGACATGCTGTCACTTTTCTGCAATCAGACAGCTCAGTCATGTTTATCATGTGAAAATAATTACATGATAATTAATCCAATAGCACGCTCACATGAGAAATCTAGGGGGTTTTTTTAAGGTGAAATCTGAGCAGTTCTCTTGATTTGGTGACTACATTTGGCAAAACCCGAAATCTCTGAGCATTGTGGTTTCTTTCCTTTGTGACTTTAGTTTTTTGGACATACATTAGTCAAATCTACTGGTGAACGATTTCTCATAGAACAGGAGGGGAGCATTTTAGAGAGCAGCCTGCACCAGGAGTGACACAGGTATTATATATACTTTAATGGAAATGTCATTTCAAGATGTGGTGTTTTTTAAGCAGCCTGAAGATAGTCGCTGGCAAAGGTATTATTATCTCCAGTGTGACAGTCCAAAAATACCTTAACAAAGTACTTTCTTTTTTAAAATAAGCAGCATTTCTTATGGAACACTTTAGTCTTCTGCTTCTGCCACCTGTGTGACAATGACTGCACCTCCCTTGTCCCCGTGGAGCTGGTGCTGTCTCCTCTGAGGGCGCTCGGAGGGAGGGCACCCCGGGATGTTGCATGTTTTCCTTGTGCTGGAGGTAACTACAGGCATTAATTTACCTTTTCTCTTGCTGTTAGAATAACCGTTCTGCAGAGTTTTATATCTGGAAGAAACGCACCGTGAATTATTCTGCATCTGTTCTGGCTGCTAATCCTATTACCAGCAACAGGATTAGTTCATAAACAAAGGACCTGGGCTCGTCTGCTCTACGTGCCCTGCTATGAACACTGAACGTGCACTGCACCACTTCTCTACTCTCACACTTAGCACCACAGCCAAATCCTGCAACTGCTGAAATGCACTGTACTGAGATGTGAATCTGTATGATTTCTGAAAAAAAAAATATAAAAATATAAGAATCGTCATATCCTGTGTGGTTTTGAGGGCTATACGTGGTTAAATGTAGTGCTAGAATTTATTTCAAAATATATATTGTTGTCTCTGACCACGTAATAAAAATCAAGCCACGTTACCCTCATTTGAAATTGCCCTCTCGTACGTAACGTAGGTTTTTTAGAACCTCTTTTACCTGAGCAGGCAACCGGCTTCCAGAATCAGCTCTGCTGGGCTGTCAGAGCTGACAGTCTATGGAACTTGTCCCCTTCCTTGGGACTCTTCCAGCCCTGACGATGAGGCTGGAGCAGTGTAAGAGGTGGGGGCTCTGTTCTGCTGCCCCCCCTGGGGTGCCACAGCATCCCTCTGGCACAGGTACCCCCTCCCGGGTACCACTGGGCAGGTGTGTTACTCATCTGGAAATGGCTGTAATGATGTTGAATTGTTACTGGAGATTGGGAGATGCTTGGGATTATTTTATTGCTATGTAATTCCTGGGCACTGTTGCTAAATGTAATTTGCAGCCAGTAATCAGATGAGAACACTAAACTTCCTTCAGTTTGTTATAGTTCTCTTTCCTTGTTCCAAGATTGTGTTTGGAGTAATAAGGAAAGGAATAATGAATAGGGATAATGTATGTGAGCTCTAGGATTCAGGAGCTGAAGGGCAGAAAAAACACATCTTTGCTTTTTTAATTATTTCTGCAAAACTATGTTGGCAGATTCTCCCTGTAGAACTGCAGCATATGCCAACAAAACTTTTCCTGTTGGCATTGCTACACGAGTTCCTCAGATGATGTGAACTAAGTTGACAAAAGCAGTATTTTGTCAGTGGTGCTACATCTCTTGGATTCAATATTTCAGGACCAGAGAGCGTATTTTTTTTTTCTCCTTCCCCTCCTTCCTTGTTGCTCTTTCTCTCTTTACCTGATGTCTTTCCCCATCATTTTCTCTGCTCAAGAGAAGAAACGACAGACAAACCAAATCCTTCCCAATGCAACAACACTGTGAGCGTGATCCAACTCACTGGAGATACTTAATTTCAAGGGTGTATAAAGGGCACAGGGATATTTTATCACATTATGCAGCTTTTCTGGTCCATGCTGCCTCCACGTGTGATCCAGATTTTTTTTGGAATTGGTGATCTTTGCTTTCCAAAAGAGAGCAATACCTTACCAAAAGAGAGCAAATGCTGACACTTGACCTTTTCAGCCTTTGGATTCTCAGTGTATCTGACTTGGCCAGACAGGTCTGGGGAAGGAAAAAATTCTCAGCAGATGGATTTATGAAAAGAGCTCGGTGGCAGATGGTGCCTACAGACATTTAGTGACATGTCCTCGCTCTTAACGGGTGTGGATTTCCCCTTTTAGCAGCTCTGACAGTGCATTAATATTTGTGTGTGTGCATTATAAAGATATGCTGACAGACAGGGGACTGCAGCAGCAGCAGAAGAAACTCAGGGACCTCTCCTATTTAGGTTGAGTACTTTAGAATTTATCTTTGTTCATGGTTTAATCCCGTGCAACATCATCAGGAATCTTTTCAGTCTCCTTCATGCCATTTGATCAAATCTGTAAATTCCTGCAGATTTTTTCTGGAATCGGGTCATCTTCAATGTATGGGGTTTATTTCTTCTGGTAATCGTTTCACTTATGCATTCAAAATAAACTCAGAGCCTCCTGGCTGTACTTGTATAACTGGAAATAACTTTAAAACTTTTAATGTTCATTAGTCGCATCACTTTTTGTGAAGATGGTTGGGATGGACTTTACCAAAACCCAAAGGTTTCTTAGCAGGTTTAGAGAATCCAGCTTAGAGAAGGAGCACGTTAAGTGCACTGCTGGGTCTGAAAGGGCTTACAGAAACTCAGCATACAGGCACACTATTTGCTGTTAAAAATGTAGATGTTGCAAACTGCTATGGAGGCTGCCTTCTGAAATACAGAAATGCTGTCCCAAATCCTAGTTGTCTTGACATTATGGTCTTTTGCTTGTCCTTTTGAACTCTTTCCCTGTATGTGTAATTTAGGATTAATTCACGGAGAACTGGTATTTCACAGAAACCAGATCTTCAGTCTCCTTATCCCTCCCAGGAATGTGGCTTTACCCTGACGAAATGCAGCTAAGGAGAAATGCCTGGTGGAGCCTCAGGGAATGTCCACAGAAGAGGTGATGGTGGCATTGAAGGAGATGTGATGGGCTTGAATTGTTGTTCATCCATCTCAGCAATTCCTATCAGCAGGGTTTCCCCTACAGATGGAACTTAAGCTGCCCTAACCCTCTCCCACAAGCTGCAAATCTGCTATCTGAAATCTTTGCTTTAGAGAGATTTCTACTCCCCTGATTTGGCAGAAGGAGACCTACCCAGTGACATGCTCAATCCTAGACTAAATCCCGGGTTTGCCTAATCAGTCTTTACGGGGTTGCTTTCAGTCTCTCCTTGCTGCATCTCCTGAATTTTTCATTGCCTGTAAAGAGGGATTGTCTTGTGGAGTCAAAGGAAAAGATGAATTAAAAATGAGGGGCAAGTGTGGTTCGGTTATAATAGGTCAAGTTACTGCTTTGGGTTTTTTATTTAGAATAGATTCTATTTTATAGAAAAGTGAATGGCTGTGAAATACAAAAAGAGTATTTGGCTGGAGACACACTGGGGACTCCCCTCCCCCGAATGTAAAGGTCTCTAAACCCCGGTGTTGCATGGAGATGATGCTACCTCTGAGAGAAAATCTCAGGAAAATGAGAAAAATGTCCGAGGTAAAATTGTTTTAATCCAAGTCAAGAGCAAATTAGGGCAGAATGTTGCCCGGGATAAAATTGTCACTCCCAGACTATAGAGAAGGTTGGATGTTTGTATTTTGCCTTTTGGTGCCTTTCAGTTACATTCAGTGCATTCAATACTGAGTGGATATTTAAATGCTATGACGCAGTGATGTTCCTCCTCGTGTAAGATATTTGGGTTTTTGCCTAATATTAGAACAGTTACAGATTGTGAGTTTCCTTGGGAGGGGTCTGTCCTTCTAAATCTCATGAAATTTAGTGTCTCCAGGACTGCGTTGCTTCATTGGAAGTAATTTTCTCTCCACATAGATGAAGGATTGGAAGATACGTACAACAAGTCAAATATGTGGAGAATGTGGAGTGAGAAGATAATGGAAAAGATGTGCTTTTTATTCTTTAAATGCAGGTTTCAGAGGCAACAAACAGTTAACTTAGAGGCATATTGAGGAAAAAAAGTAATAAGTGATGCAGTTCAGTGTTACTGAAATCTGAATGGTATTGGATTCAGACACTCTTTGATCTCACACACCAGTGGAATGTGGAATTGAGGCAACTGAAGTTGCATGAAAAATCAGCCTCTGGCAAACGCACCAGTTGGCTCTGGAGGGACTGGGAACTGGGGCTCAACAGACCGGAATTTTGCAGTTTTTACCAGTGTCCTGCTAGATTATGTGAGAAAGTAATTTTTGGGGGGTGGCACTCGCATCACTTGATTTCAGGCACCCTCAGCTGGAGCTGGGAAACTTCCTCAGTGATTCCCAGTCTTTGTGGGAGGACTGGGGTTTGAACTGGCTGTGGAGGAGCCCATTGCTCCTCCACAACTGGCTGTTGGACTCGCTTCCTCCTTTAGGTACCTCATGTCTCTGAAGTTGGGGCTTGGGACTCCCCTTCCACTGCTGCTTCAGCTTTTGTACTTGGATAATGGAGATAATGATGCTGGACTTGTTTATGAAAGAGCTGAGATTCACAACGTAGGATGTTTCTATATATGAACTAGATATAATAAATTTCTTTCTGTCATTACATGCAAAATTCTGTAACAGATGGACTAGTATCATTTGGCAAATAATTCATCTGACATTTCCCTCATCAATCATTAAACAATCGGTCCATTTCTTCATTTTGTGCTCAGCTTTAAATCCCGTTTTGTGAGATGTTGTGCACACACTGATGGGATGGTGAAGATCCATCGGAGTCCAGGACTGGCTGTGAGTCAGGCCTTGGGTTTTTATGCCAGATGATCTCAAAAGGTGGCACCATAATTAGTCAATGGGGAAAGTCTAGATTCATTATAAGTTTAATGATGTCTTGCTCGAGGTGCCCCTCAGCCTAAAGCAGACACCAGTGGAACAGAAGGATTGTTCTAACCCTGGTTGTAGGAGCCTGTGCTTGAGGCTCCGTTCCTGCGTGTGATACCAGGAGCTGATTTGTGAAGGAGGACGGGATCATGGTCTTCCTCCTGAAGGTCTAACTGAACCCTCCATTCCCTTCTCTCTTCTGGTAGTTGAATGGTGACTCAACCCAAGGTTGCAGAAAAGTTGCCTGATACTCAGTAGTTTTACTAATGTCCTAATGACTTGATGTATATTAACATCCCTCCGCCCCAAGACAGTGATTTTTTTTTTTTTTTCCATGTAATTGTAGGACAAAAGTTTGAAAAAGCTGCCCTAAATGAATCCTACTGCCTCATTAAACAGCAGCAACCAATAAATCTTTTTTTTAATAGTCTCTTGAATTTTTAAATCTGGGAGTTGCTAATACCCATACTGCAGATGTATGGAAATGGAGATTTCAAAACTGGGCCCTAACTTTAAGAAGGGTGATTTGGATAAATGATTTCACTTTTCTTCCACCTTTTAATTAAAACTACTGTGGCATAGACTGGGTACTTCAACAGATTTCTTTTAATAAATTGCATTAGGTGCTATTAGCTTTCAGGGTATTACTCCAGATTAACTCTCTCCTTTCTAGGATTCCCTCAACTCTTCGTTACAATGTTTGTAAGGAAAATCACCAGCTTTTTCTTTTCCTTCTCCCCTCTCTTTATTGCATCAGTATGCAATGCAAACCCAGCGCCTTGTACATCCTAAGCTAAGATAATGAGACCAATATTAATTCCACTACAACTGCTACAGGCATGTAAATGAACCTTTCATGTGTCCAGCTCCAAGCCCTGCAGGGAGCAGCCGGGGAGATGGCAAAGGTGAGGGTGAGAGAGGAGCCTACGCTAAAAATGGCTGTAATTTAAATGGTCTGAATTAATATTTCCTACTCGAATCAATGCTGTTATTATCCACTGCATTAATTATTGCAGGGACATGGGTTTTTTTCCTGTTTATCCCTATGGATTGGGATGTTGCAATCCATAAAGGGACACCACGTCAACCCCCTCGGACAGTTTCCTTCAGGTGTTTGCTTCAGTCTCTGCTGGGGGCAGTATCTCCTGGGCTGTGTCCGTGTCGTGCAAAGAGGGTTAGAGCAGGCTGGTTTGGCTAAAAGCTGTGTCGTGGTAGTAGAGCAGCAGTGCACGGGCTAATTAGCTCTTCCTCTCAGCAAAGCTGATTAATCTAGTCACAGTGCTGTGCTGATGGGACTCTGCTGCTTTGAGTTCTGGCAGGAGGTAGTTTGTGGCTGATGTGGCTCCAGTGTCTCTGCTGGGGTTTTTCTGTGCCCCGTGAAAACTTCTGCACCAGGAAAATGCTGACCCTCGGCCAGGTCTTGTCTCTTGCAGTGCATTTCTAGTTTTACTAGAGCTCTAGGAAATAAAGTCAGATTTTATTTTTTTTTAAATCGGATTTCCTCTCTGTAATAGTTCGATAAAGAATTGTGTGTGGTTAGAAACAGGAGACTAAGGAGCCCCGTGGTGGTGTAGAAAGCAGGACCTGTTGGAGATGAACTTGGTATTTCTCCCCATCACCATCTGCAGCACTTAGGTGGGTCTCCATGGCTTCGGGGGGGTTTAACCATATGTTAAAGGTAAGCACATTTTAACTGCTTTGCCCAATTGAGGCTTCAAAGAAAGCAACATGCAGAACCTTTTGACAGACACCTGGTTTCTCTGAACTCAAGAGATCCATTATGACAGGGCTGAAGCCTGCAGGGAGGCAGACGGTGTGTGGAGAGGAAATTCCAGTGTGAGATGGTGGCTTTGCTGTGAGATGGTGCCTACACAGGATCTCACTTTTGGGCAGAGGAGGGACCCCAACACTGGTGGGCTGGGTTTGGCATCAAACTTTTTAACTGGGAGAGAAAGAGATTTGCTGTTTCTTGGTTCTTTTTCCATTTAAAATGTTGCTTTCCTTTTAGTCCTTTTCAAGACAATAACTGCTTTTGACAACTGGTTTATTTTAGCTACTGTGTTGGCATGTGCTTTGCCCTGCTGTGTAAACAGTGTGGCTCAAACTCCCTCCAACCCTGTGTCCAGGGAAGAATTTCGACCAAATATATAGCACTATTGTATAGGACTGACCAAAGCAGCTCCTAAGAGGTGTTGAAGTGTGTTGACTGGGTGATGAGTACAAAGACAAGGTTTTATGTTTGATTTTATTAGAAGCCTGTAAAACCCAACACAGTTATGAAGGGCACTTCTGATCCCTCAACTAAATAAACCCGTCGAGAGAAAATATTTCCTTATGCATTGCAGGGGTTTGGGCATCTATATAATATATATTTAATTAATAGACTAAAGCAGTCTTTTCAGAAGTATTTCACCCTTGGTAAATAGAATTTTTTTAAGTGTGAGAAAACATTATTTACTTTTTAGATTTTGTTCCCTGTGGAAGAGCTTTCTGGGATTGTTGTGTGACTGTGTTCCCTGGTGAACACACACTTACTGAACGAGCAGCCTCAGGTTTTGCTTCAGCTGAAGGAGTTTATTGATAAGCTGGCACTACCAGAAGCCAGCCAAGATCATAGGTGTCTTGCACCACTTTCTTCTGAATAGGGAGCATCTCTTGGGGTTCTCTGGACACAATCTGTGGTGTTTACACTCTCGGATGCCAGCACAGCAGAAATCACAGCTAACCACTTGCAAGAGAATATCCTTGTCCCGGTAGGAGAAAAGGTGAGAACAGAGAGAAGAGGTAACTTGTCAAAATGCAGCCAGAAATAGAAACCAAATTTCCAGGTTCATCCCACACTGTCTGCTGAATGATGTATTTTGCTTTAAGATTTTCTGTGCTTTACTTCCTGATCTCTTTGGTGATTTTTTTTGTTTGGTTGGTTGGTTGGTTTGGTGGTTTTTTTGGTTTTGTTTATTTTTTTTCCTTCAGATTAGTGTATGTCTGCATTTTTTAGGGCCTTCACAATCACAATTGAATGTTGACTCAAATAGTTCTGGATCACATAATTTCCTATAGTGGCTTCTTGCTTTTTTTTTTTCCCCTCAAGGCATGTGTTGCTGAGTGTAATCTCCCCTCGCTCTCGTGTTATGGGAGAATTTAACCCTCAAATGATGGGCTGCTGCTGCCTGACAAACAGCTCTAGGGATGGCAACCAGTGTTGAAAGTGGTGAGAGGGATTTTCAGAGGCATTTGGAGTAGCTGAAGACACATTCCAACTAAATAAAATACTGCTTTATCATGGGGGGGGGAAGACTATTTTTCTGCAATTCAGGAGATGATTTTGGAATCCTCCACATTCTCTCTCCTTTCAGGTTCAAGTACAAACCCACAATAACACAGAGTTTGATCTCTATGCTGTTTTGATTTTTCTTAATTTGAGGTGGTTTTTTTTTCCCCACAGGGGATTGCAGTTTCCAGGAAATAGATATTTTTTAATCTGTTTGTCTTTAAAGAGTTGAGTGCTGCTATATTATGGAAGAGGTCTGAACATAAATAAGGAAATGTATTGATTTACTAAATTACAATAAGACTCAGTGCCTTAAAAATGGGTGCTTCCTGGCAATGCACATATTTTACAACAGTCTGGCAAATTTTTTACGTGGTAAAATACTTGTAGGCATTTCGTGCAGACTATCTAAAGAATCTCAGAAACCCCTCACAACTTGCCCTAGTCCTATAAAGCAGAAACTAGGATTAAAAAAATGAATGAAGAATGAATAATTGGCCTCTTGAGTATAACGATACTGTCTGTTTCTAAAGGACATTTGCTTGTGTTAAAACCTTTTTTCTCAGCAAGAATTACACATTTCTGTGGCACTGAAGAAGTAACTGCCAAAGTTATTTGTGTCACAATAGCATTAATCTGGAAGGATGAAGACACTTCCCAGAGGTCATGGATGACCCGGTAATGAGACCATCAAGCATCACCATAAATAATTAAAGCAAACACATTACTTGAGAACTTTTTCCCCTTCTCAGGCACTTTGAAATTCTTTAATTATCTATATAATTTGTATTATGGGTGGATTACCAACACCCAGAGTTGCAATTTCGATCCTTCTCAGAGAATCCCAGGCCAGTTGTGAATGGGAGGGTTCTCTGGAGATGGACCAGCCCCATCTCCTCTCAGAGCAGGATCTCCTGGTGAGCTGGTTGCCCAGGTTGTGTGCTCTTCAGTTCTGAATATTGCCAAAAATGGAGTCTCCACAACCTCTTTGGGCTTCCAGGGATAAAAAGCTTTTTCTTCTGTTTAAATGCAGTTCCCATGTTTGAGATTGCGCCCAGTCTCTGGGCAGCAGAAGGGCTCATCACTGTTCCTTCCCATCAGGTCCTTGACACAGGGATAAGATCCTCCTGAGGTGAATACTCCCAAGATATCTCGGCCTCTTCTCAGCTGAGAGATGCTTCTGATTTCATCTGCTTGTCTTTTCACATTTCTAGTTTCAAGCAGAAACCCAAAATTTAAATTGCCATGATAGAAAACTGAAACTTGAACATTAATGTGTTTGATTTACCCTCCTCCTTTCCCAAGGAACAGGTAGCTCTTGGGAAAACATGGGTGTGATCTTCAGGACAGAGCAGGAAATGTCCATCGTGTGTCTCCAGACGTTTGGGACAGGGAGTGATTTGGGCCCTTCAGATCCCTAACGAGGTCTCGTTGTCAGGGTGAGAAGCAGTTGATTCAATACCTCATGATTCAGTGCCTCGTGTTGGCTGAGATGACAGTCCTCATGTTTACCTGAAAGGCATAATTAATCTGAAGTTAATTGAGTAATTCTGTATTTAATCTGTTATAATAGAGAATTCAATTGACTTCCTGAACCAATCAATTTTTTTTCTCTCTTGTATTGTTTTTCAGGAGGGGATTGGGTCTTTGTGTTGGTTGTTAAGTTTTGTCCAAACCCACTTTTTTTTCCCCTGCAGCAGATGCAGACCCCCCCGTCCATCACTGCTCTCGGGGGGGGGAGCTGTGGGTACCTTGCTAAACCAGTTCCAAAGGGCTTTATCCCTTAGCATGCTTGGGATGAAAAAAAAAATATATAAAAAACATTATAAAAGTCCAGCAAATATATTTTCATCACTATTTAATGTGCTCGGTTCCTAAACAGTTGCAATTGATTTTGTTTGCTCTTGCAAACACGAATTATCCCATAATCATCTGAGCCTTCCAGCCAGGCTTACATTGACTTGTTTGTGCTTTAAAGTTGAGAAAAAGCAGCCATTGTCATGAAAATAAGCAAGGTTAGAGGAAAATAAAAGGTGGGGGTGTTTTCCTGGTTGGCAAGATGTGCATCCACTTCAATTAATCGTCACCCTTATAGCTTATTAAATAAAATGCAAGGAGTGAGGTAAATTTCAAAATTAAATAGATGACATTTATTTTTGCTTTTGCTCGTGGTTTCTGCTAAAGGGCTATTTCAGGGTTCATCAGTGACAGTCTCTTAAACTGTGTGATTGCTTGCTTTTGAGCAAAAGGAGTATATGCAGCAGAATACTAAAGGGGACAGTGTTTTCCAAATACATTTCTTTACAATCAAGACTTGGTGGCTTAGTGTGGCCCAAGCCCTGGAGGATGAAATTGCACAGGCAATTACCCATTTTTGGGTAAAACAGAGCATTTCCTCTGACAACCACATGGGTACCAGGGGGGAGCATTAGCATTGCTGGTACTTTGACTCCCTTTTCTGGCTGATGTGCTTTTTTAAATAGCTTTATCCCCATTTTTCTGTAGACTTCATCCCCGTTTTTTCTGTACTCTTCAGCTTTTTATATGGTTTCTGATATTTTGTGTTTAAGAAGTTATTTTTGGTAATTTGAACTCCTTTACTCTTCTGTCCTACAGTGTGTATCTCCGATGCCCATTTTATATAAACTTGAAAGAGTCATATGAAAAATAGATCAGGCTGAAATAAAGTTGTCTGACCTATAGCTCGTTATCTTGCAGGAAATACAGGGCTCATTCCTGGAGGGGGATGAAGCCCTGGTGTCTCGTCATGAGTAATGATAATTAGGGTGAATGAGAGGGAGAGGGATGCCACCCAGGAACAGCTGTTTGGTGTCCTGTCCCAGAGGAGTTGGATGAAGATGTTGGTGTGGATTGACCTTCTAATAGCAAGTGTTATGAAAATCTAACACGTAGGGAAAGCCTGACAGCAGCCCTTGGTGGTTTTGGTGGATCCAGGTGTCCGGGTGTGAGGCAGTGTCCCAGCCCAAACTTACCCAATGTAGGGAAAATTGATAGGGATTATTTCTACCCAGAGTGAATTTTCCTGCTTTTTTGAAGACATGGCAGGGGGATAGGGTTTGTTGTGAGCCCCTCTGGGTTGACTCCTAGAGAATTCAAGTTAGAATTTGGCCTGAGTTGTCTTCAAGTGTGTTTCATACGTGAGAGCAGCATTCAGAGACGCACATCAGTGCTTCTGTAGCATTGTATATTATCTTTAAGTTGAAAACCCTCTGCATTCAGTATCTCTCCTATACAATGTCTTTGGTTGTTTATTTCAAGTGCTGCTTCAGTCCGTGCGCTGAGGAACGCAGGCTTGATTTGGTGAGGTGCTGAGTGCCCTTGATGTCAATCGGTTTGAAGGATGCTCAGCCTCTGGAGAGAGGGCTCTGGACAAGGTTTTAACCTCGCTGATAATAACTGGGATAACGAGAAGTGACAAGACAAAATTTGCCTCTTGGTGTATGTGGTGTTTCTCTCTCATTTCATGTCTCCTGTGGGAACTTTCTCAGCTGTTTTTCATGTTCCTCTTCATAATGACTTAAGCATTCAACCAAAATAAGTTTCTCATTAGAACATTTGAGAGAAGCTTTGTCTTTCAGGACTTGTTTGTTGTACAAGGTCCTCAGGTTAGGCTTGTTTATATTTAATTAACTTAGGGTAGGGCAGTCCTTTGGAAGAATACTGAGGGGAGAAATTACAGCCTCATTAACGAAATGCTCCAGAAGGACATCAAATAGCATTTTCCCAGTGACTAACCCAAATGGTCCAATGGTTTCTGTATCCTCTTTTCCTGCAGGCAGAAGTAGTAACTTTTAGGACATGATAAAGGATAAATCTCTCCACTGGGAAATATTCCTTCCAGCACCTGTTAGTACGAGGCTGATGTGTATAAGAAGACTTAGCCCCCTTTCAAAATACTTCAAATTAATAAGGAGCAAAACAATATTCAAGGCATTGGTAAACACTATAAAGCTCCATAACTTTAAAAAAATAAATTAAAAAAAAAATATCTCTATTTGCACGTTAATGGGATCCTCTGGCAGTTGATTTCATTAGTAGTGTTAAAAAAGGAAAGTAATGAAAGATGCATTTCCAAAACCTGTGGAATGGTATTTTCCTGGCTGCATCCCTGAGTTGAGACAGGATTTTATGGGCTATTTGTTGCAAGAATGATCCCGTGTTTGGTTTTTTTGTTCTCTGAAACTCTTTTTTTTTTTTTTTTTTTTTTTTGTAATTCCTTCCGGAAAACATATGAAGAGTTAAATAGAATCATAGAATGGTTAGAGTTGGAAAGGACCTTAAAGATCATTGAGTTCCAACCCCTTGCCATGGGCAGGGACACCTCAGTTAAGTTAATAATGAAACTTAACTTGTTACCCTGTATCGCACTGATGAGGTCTGTTTCCTGCTTTTTATGATAGGAACAAGTTTGTCTATTTTTATCTACCTTTTGCTTTTTAAACTTCATTAATGTTATTAGCTCCTTGAATGCTGTCTTTACATCCACCTGCACAGCGACTGGTACTGCTGTCTGTGATGCTGATTTCTAAGTGCTGTTGCAATGCAAGTAATAAATGATACTATACTTAAATAACAATCATATAGATAGCAATGTATAGAGAGAGTACTCAGGAGCCTGGCAGCCTTTCATACCCTCGGTGGTTTTGGGAGGAAGCCTCTAGGCTGCACTGCAGTCAAAGAATAGCACCATGCATAGAGATCCAATTAAATATCAAATTAGAATCAGTTGGAACCTTTCATTTAAATGAGAATTAACTGCTGTCAGTATCTGGAGTTCATCAGTTGTGTATTCACCCATCTGGTCACTCTGAGTTCTTGAAGAATGAAACTTGGGGAGTTCTGAGCATTTCCTTTTTCCGTTTCAGGTTCCTGTTGTGGGTCCTTCACACCTGGAAACCTGTCCCTTCGTGTGAGAGCATCATATGAGGAACTTCAGTCCTGCTTCACGGCCTTGTTTACTTGCTGAACATGCTGATTGGTCCCTGAGGGAATTAGACAAAAGCACTAAGGTATGTATTTGACCCACCCTAAAAATCACGGGCGCTTAGTTTTCTTCTATAGCGTAATTGATGCTGGAAGGGGTTTCTGTAGCCCAGCCCCTCCTGTTCAGAGCAGTTAGAATCATGGAATCATAGAATGCTGAACCACTTTAAATTCCTTCAGCCCTCATCCAGTCTGATTTTGAGTATTTCTGAGGGTAGAGATTTCACAACCTCTGTGAGCAGCCTATTGTGCTATGTGACCATCCCATGATGAAAACAGCCTTCCTTCCAGCCAGTTGCCATTTCCTGTGCTGTGACTTGTATTCCTTGTGCTCCTTGCCTCTTCTACTCTTGCTCTGCACTGCCTTTTTTTGTGGCTCAAGGTTAGTGTGACTTTTGACCTACAATAGATTCCAGAATTAGGGAACTCGATCGTATCATGCAGGGATTTTTGGTTGGTTTGGTCACAACATGAGTGCTTGGTTGGACTATGGGAAGGGCAGTCATGGGAAAACCATGGATGGAATCTGAAAAAGTACAGATATTTTGTGAGACTTTGGGCATGTCAATCCTTTGACATTTCAGTTTATCCATCAACTGGGGAGACAGTTAGGTCCTCTCTGCATCTTTGTTTAGCTGCAGAGTTCACTGTCCCCTGGAGATGTGACACTGCATATCCAGGGAAGGGGAACAGTTGCTGCATTAAAATCAACAATACTTCAATAGTGTAGAAAGACATCCAGAAATCCAGAAAGGGTTTTATTTTATTGTCTGCTGGTTTTAATGGACCAGCCAAATGGCAGTGGTCACGAGTTGACAATCAAACACTTAGCATCCAAAGAGTTGAAGAACTTGGATGTATACATTTCCATCCATAATTCACAGGACATTAGAGCCTCAATGTCAGAAGTTGTATATCTGCATGGGATGACAGTATATTAATGAAGCTGCTCCAGCCATTACTCTCCAATTGCTAATTTATTCATAGTTTTCTACCAGTGGGGGGAGAGGGGGAAAGGAAAACCCAAGGTCTGAGTTCAGTAGCCCTTGAAACAAAGCTGCTCGCTGGCTTTATTTGCAGCATTTCTGAGTCATGTATCTATTTCAGCCTTGGTGAATGAGACCAGATTAAAAGGAAGTGAGTGAATACAGCCTGGATAAATGGACTCGAAGTAGGCCTTATCACCAGATCATTCCACTGGAGCTGAACGTTAACAAAAGTCAGGCAATTGTGTGTTCAAGATGATGCAGTGAAACACATTCTCATTTCCCTAAAAACCCACCCTGAGTTCGTAGCGTTTAATCCTGCGATTTGAATAGTTATTGTTGGCTGGTTCACATGTCTCTCTGCTGAAAAGTCTGGTACCCTCTGAAACACTACCATGAGTTAAAATATATTAATGAGATAAAGAAATGCCAAAATCCTGGCCCGTTTTGCCAGCTGCTATGTAAGCAGAGGAGAGGGTCACTTTTGGGGGGCTGTTATAACCAGTATATTCTGGTTTGAATGTTGCTAGTTATGAAATATAGGCAAAGGACATGATTTTGTAAAGATCAGTTTAGCCCTACTAGTGTACCTCGGAGAATTTATATACTTATTTAGCCTATAGAATTTGCAAGCTCACTTTGAATGCAGCGACTTGAAGCTCTTTGCTTGAGAACTAACCAGGGTAATTGGAGGTTCCATTGGGAATAATGCTGAGCAGTTGGAGTGAGGGACTGATGAGGGACTGGTGTAGCTGAGGCCAAAGGGGGCAAGATGTGGGGCATTGTAGGAGAAGAACACAACCCCAAACCTTACACAACGTGGACTGGGGTTCTCTTTAATGAGTGGGCAATTCTGACAGCCCCTGATTGATACTGGGCGTCTCCTCACCCTGAATCCTGGAGCTGGGAAGAAATTTGATTAAAGATGCAGTTCCTGATAACATGGACATGGCATGTACCTCTGCAGTCTCTTAATCAAGTGCTTGGTCAGTCCTGTGTTGAATACTTGTCCATCTGAAAATATTCCCTTTGTGACATAAAAAGGGTTCTGGTACAGAATTAGGAACATGTTTAGTAAATCTTGTCTCCATTTAAAAAAAAAAAAATCAGCTCTGCTGTTTCTGAATGCCAACACTCATTTTTCATGTTGAAACATAAGTGACTGTACATTAATGCAGCATCCTAATATCACAGAGCTTAGATGTTTCCTTCTTTAATAACATTAGTGATAAAGACAAGTGACTTCTTAGCCTCTTGATGGTTCCAAGGACTAACCAAATTGTAGGACTTCAAATGTATTAACAATTGCCAGATTTGAATTATTTTTATGCAGTTAACTAACTCAAGGATGGGTTTCAATGTAAATGCTGACCTTAAACACAGTCAGTGTGAAAGGAGAAACAAGATGTGGGTACATGGCTTATTATTACGTGCTTCAGCATCATGAAATTTGAGGGAGATAAATGTGTCACCACTAAAAGTTTTTTTTTTCTTGTTTTTTTCAGCTATAATATGTGCATCTTCTCTGACAAATATATGATACAGGGGGGGTGGGGGTGGCTTCTGCAGTGGCTGGTCCAGCTGTGGCACAGGGACCCATTTGTATTTAAAAATTATCCTTCTGTGGGATAGAGGGTTAGAGGTGGAGATGTTGGAGGATTTGGGCTCTCTCTCCCACTGGTCCCCTCCTGTAGAGAGGCCAAGTTGGTTTCAAGAGGGACATTCAAGATTGGCAGGTGCCAAATGATGGGGTTGAGGGGGAGGGAATATAAATGCCAAAGCTTATCCATCCGATAGATAAAGCCTCAGGATTTAGCTAAATAGAAATTTACTTTGGTACATAACAGATGTCCAGATGTCCTTTGGGATGAATTCATTTATTTAAATCCTATCTATTTTAATGAAACACTTTTTAAAAGCTGGACTGAAACCTGACTTAAATGCTCCCTGAAGTGGTCGCCAAAGGGGTGGGTTTCACAGGTTCTACCCAGGGCTTGATCAGTACTTTGGGGCTGTCTTTAGTTCAGTGTCACTCACCTGGCTGCAATTATGAGAAGCTGTAGGAAAAAAACCACCACTTAAATATGCTTAAGTGGGTTGCAATGCCTTATGAAGAAATAGGAAAAGATGATTAAAAGTTGTTTTTTTTGTAAGTGAGCTTATTCCTGGCTTCTTATCCCAAAGTTGCAGCAGCGATGGCAGTGGTGCAGCCACTTTGCTAGCTCTCTCAGCAAGTCAGAGTAGGAAGAATTAACATAATTTTAAAAAATTTATTTAACATGCTCACTATCTCCTGTTGACTGTTTTCAAGAAATATTTTCAGCAAGTTAGAGTAGGAAGAATTAACATATTTTTTAAAATTTATTTAACGTGTTCTCTATCTCTTGTTGATTGTTTTCAAGATCTATTATGGCTGTAAAATCAAAACCTGGCCAGCTTGAAAACGTAGCTGCTTTCCAGTAAAGTGCTAAAACAAAAGAGAACTTCATAGCATTTGAAATATTTTGTGCTTGGCATCCAGGGTCTTGGGTATTTTCCAACTCCTGTAGGAATTGTTTTGCAAAACTAGGATTTTTGTTGGGGAGTTGCTTGAGTTTTGTGTGTTTGCTTTCCTTTGGAGTTGCTTTAACCATCTTTCTGAGCTGAAGAAAAGGAGTCAGGTACCCTCCCATGAATGTTTTATTTTAGAAGTGTCTTTTCAATTCCATGTGTGTTTTTGTGGCACTGGAACAGCTGAGATGGAGGGAAAACCCCTCTCCCACCTGCTCAGCTTCAGGTGACCCCGTGTGTCTGTATTTGTTGTCACCCGAGTGGGACTCGGAGGGTGCTGGTGGCTCCAAGAGGAAGCAGGAACTTTTCACGTGTGTCCCCAGTTTGCAAACTGGAAGACTCTGAATTGAGAAGGAATGAGAAATCAGGGTGCTCACACGCAGGTCCCAAACTGCTGCTCAAAAGTGGAGGCTTCGTTTCTTGGCTGAATTAAGAGATTAATTCTTTCAATTTCTAGAAGCTGTAGGAGATTTCAAAGAAGGCTGCACAGACTCATAATCAAGTAGGTACATTTGAGGGGTTGGGGGTATTTTATTTAGTTTTTCTTAGGGTTTATTGAAGAAGAAACTCGTTGCTTAGCACCTGAGGTAGACTTGTCTATCACTGAAGAAGACAGAGAAAGACATTAAAGGTTGTATTTTCAGAAGTCCCAGCAATATGCACAGCTGGAGGCAGAAGGAATTTCATTTTCTTTTTTAAGACCTTTATAAAATATGAATGTAAGGGTTCACTTAAGTAGATCTTTTAGATTGTCCAGATTACTCCCCAGCACAGAAGGTGAAAGAGATTATTTATTTATTTTTAGTATCCCTACAGAACTGTGACCATGTACCTTTCCTTGTATGGAGACAGTATTTTCAATGACTGGTGAGGAAGAGGAAAAAGCTACTTCTTCTACTGATAGAAGGGACATCCATTGCCTGGTTTTTGGGTTTTGGTTTCAGCATATGGCAATTTTGAATCTGTGTGTTCTGAAAGCAAAAGGAGAGGGGAGAATGAGCACTGACAAAATTTGTGATAAAAGACAAAATACCCATTCTAAAAGTATTTTGCTGGCTGCTGTAGTAGATCCTGACATGTGGTCTTCTGACCACAGCCACCACGACACCAGAAAAAGCATTTTATTAGCAAATTTGCTGTTGTGTCCCGTGTAACGTAATAAATACAGCTTTAGGCTCTGTCTTGATAAACGGGTTACTCCCCACCGCTGCAGATATTGCCTTAATCTGACTCTTTCCTCACAGCACAGAGCCCCTGCCCTGCCTTTGGGCTTCCCCCAGATGTGGGTCTGGAGTTTGGCTCCAGCCCGGGTGGGCAGCTGGCCCACTTTGTAGCCAGGGGGCTGGCTGATGGGGTGGGAGGGCTGGAGTAGACCCAGTCCCCTCCAGTACTACGTTCCCATTTAACTGCCTCCTCTTCCCGTACTGAAAGTTGTTGGCTCAGCCTTTTAGACCTGTCTTTTCTTGCTGGATTTTCTGTTGTGTTTCCCAACATTTGAACAGTCTTAAAAATCCTCCTTCCAGCTGCCTGGGACCTCGGGGACTGTTGTTATTGCTGGTGTGTGGTGCCGTCGGAGCCGCCGCTTGCTGCAGCACCCACCGGGGAATATACATCCTGCTCCAAGTACAGCCCAGGGCAGGAGCTTCCCTTTTTATTGCAGCCAAATACAACAAAGAAGCAGAAGTTGTTTAATCTTGAGCTCATCAGCGCAGTTTCGTGTAGCATTTAGTTACTCTGGGTGTTTGCACGTGTGTGTCTGGGTTGTCTTTTGGGGAGGTGAGGTTTTCCTTTGGTTTGTTGGCACTTGCAGTGAGAGCTGATACTGGAGCTGTGATGCTCCTCATTGATTCCCTTCTCCCTGCTCGATCAATTCCTTGATGTGTTGGTATTTGGCAAATAACAGCGATGCGAATTTAAAGAAAAAAAAAGGAAAAAAATAAAAAAGCTTTTGTAATTTCAGATGAAATGTATCTAGAGAACTACTAGGAGGGCAAACCCCCCCACTATTCCCCACCAAGATGCACTGACAGGACACTGGTACTTCTGTATCCTCTGGGACTGAAAAATTGCTGGGGTGTTGTGGGGTGGTGGGGGTTTTTTTTGGTCTTATTCTTGAGATGAGCTTAGTAATACTGTATGAACCTGCTACTGGGGTCCCAAAAGATCGTTTCAGGTGGAGATTTATGCACATAAATACTTAAAGGGTGGGTGTCGGGAGGGTGGAGCCAGTCTTTTTCCAGTGGTAGGACAAGAGGGAATGGGCACAAAGGAACTTCGTGACTTTGAAAGTGGCAGAGCCCTGGCAGAGGCTGCCCAGAGAAGTGGTGGGGTCTTCTTCTCTGGAGACATTCAAACCCCACCTGGACACGTTCCTGTGGGACCTGCTCTGTGACCCTGCTGTGGCAGGGGGTTGGACTGGGTGATCTCCAGGGGTCCCTTCCCACCCCATATTATTCTGTGCTTCTGTGACACTCCAGGGCCGTGACCATGCTGTGAGGATGTTTCATCCAGCTAAAATTTTACAGCACATAAGTCATTGTGATAATTCCTCTGAAAAGGCAGGATGTGAACGTGGACCTCTATTTAATTTCCTTTGCTTTTCTGAAATCAGACCAATTACTAATGGTATGTGTTCTAGTTTCCTGCTCTCTGCCAAGGACAGGCTCCTGCCTACCCCAGGAGAACATTGTCAGCGTTTGGTGTTTTCCAGTTTGCCCAGTTCCCCACCCAACCAGCCAACAGGGAGAGTGGCCAGACTGCTGTGGTCACAACCTCCTTTTCATGTCACTCTCCCAAACGTGGACAGTGGTTAAACATCTCCAATATCTTTTTGGCTACATTGTGCTGCCAGCAGGTTCTGATGTATGATCCTGCAAAGTATTTGTTAGAGGAATAAACCAAGGAATTGGCATTTGGCTGGAAAAGCAGGGCTTGCATTTGAGGAGGAATTATGTTCTGGTTAATCTGAGGATACGCAGTATCTGTATTGTTGGGCTGCCTGTTTATTTTTGGATTGGGTTCTCTAAGGCTGTTAGATGCTTTAAAAGCAATTAGAGCTGAGATTAGACGTTTGTCACTAAGCAGATAAATTTATAGATAAAAATAGTTATTAGATGTCTGTCTGAGAAAATTTTAAATAAAGCCTTAATTAAATGAAGAGGAAATGCATATTGGTGAAGATGATATGCTTGAGAGAATAATGGTTTGAAAAAAAAGCTGCAGAATGTCTCAAATCAGTATTTGGGCTGGTGCAGAGTCTGACTTGGCCTGGAGTGTTCTCGGCCTCCTTGGATGAGATGCAGAGACTGAAGCTGAGATGATCTGATTCTATGCTTTGAGTCATACCCACCTTCATAGTACACTAAGGAGCACAAAATTCTGTAGTTAGAGGCTGGATTGGGGTTGTGTCTTTGGTTGGATGTTGGAGGAGCTGTGGTACCTGTCGGTGGGTTATGTCAGCACCTAAAGACAGAGCTGTTGGGAGCAGAGGCTGCTGTGAGACTGGAGTTGGTCAGAAGATGTGGATGTAGTGCAGTGCTGAATTCAGACTCTTTTAAAGGGCTCTGACTCTTCAAACCCAGGGTCCTGCACCTGGGACGTGGCAATCCCAGGCAAATCCAGGTTGGGTGGAGAATGGCTGGAGAGCAGCCCTGAGGAGAAGGACTTGGGAGTGCACATGGAATGAGAAGCTCAACATGAGCTGGCAGCGTGTGCTGGCAGCCCAGAGAGACAACCCCTTCCTGGGCTGCATCAAGAGGAGTGTGGCCAGCAGGTTGTGGGAGGTGATTGTGCCCCTCTGCTCCATGCTCCTGAGACCCCACCTGGAGCTCTGTGTCCAGCTTTGGAGTCCTCAACACAGGAAGGACATGGACCTGTTGGAAAGGGTCCAGCAGAGGGCAACGAGGATGATGAGAGGGCTGGAGCACCTCTCCTATGAAGACAGGCTGAGAGAGCTGGGGGGGTTCAGCCTGGAGAAGAGAAGGCTCCGGGGAGACCTTAGGGCTCCTTCCAGTACCTGAAGGGGGCTATAGGAGAGATGGGGTCTCTGGATGAGGGAGGGGAGCCCTAGGAGGAGGGGGAAGAGGGGAGATGGAGCTGAGATGTGGGGAAGAACTTCTTTGGTGTGAGGGTGGT
>BJBW01017125.1:27220-45978 GCA_004320125.1 Scolopax mira
TGGGCTGGTGGGAGGTGTCCCTGCCCAGGGCAGGGGGGTAGGACTGGGGGGGCTTTAAGGTCCATTCCAACTCAAACCATTCTATGACTATGATTAGTGCGGGTTGTTACACACAGCAGTGACTCACAGAGGAACTGGGTGGCTCCTCCATCCTTTGTGGGTTTCACCTCAAGGCTGCTCACCTTCAGGAAATGGAGGCCATCGCAGAGCTCCCGGGTCTCTTGTGGAAGCACTTTGGGGAGGAATCCTGTTTTATATTCTGGCTGGCTGGCTCTGACTGTTCTTTTTGTGCCTGAAACCTCTAAATCTATCCAAGAAGTTTAAATGATTTTGTAAAGCCTTGAAAATGCAACTCGAATGCAACGTAATGACTGAGTAGATCAAGGGGAAATAGAAAGTGCTATTTGCTGCCTGAGTCATGAGCTTTGTAAACCTGGATCTGGCAAAACCGTGGACAGGCCCAAGCACCTTTTAAATTTGCTTATTTTTCTCGTGTCTTTCTCACTAAGGAGAATTTTGAAGAGGCTGTGCAGGAGCAGTGCAAACCTCGGAGATCCCCATAGGCAGAGAATAAGAAATTGGCCAAAAAGCATTAGCTCATTTCCTTCTAGAGGTGGTTCTACCCCTGATGGTACCACGAGAAGTTACTCAGGGCTGTAAATATCCAGTACTGGATATCTACAGGCTGCTGGTGGTGGTATGTTTTGCAGAGTTAGGGCCCTGTGTAAATATTAGTTGTTGGGGTTGTTAATTTTGAAATATTTGTGCATGGAAACAAGTTGGTAGCCTGAAGGGCTCAAGGTTGGTTTGGCTTGGTTTTAGCTCAGATACCAAAGTTTTCTGGTTTGGAAGTTGAGAAATTTTCTATTACAGCATCACAGGATTTTTATGAAAACAAAATTATTCGAAGCATTTTGTAGGAACGTGGGGGTTTGAGTCTCAGGGAGTAAATGGCAGCAGGAGAGCTTGTGACAATGTGGCTTTGGCTCCCGTGGGATCCAAAGAGTCAGGAGAAAATGGGTACCATTTCTTTAAACTTCACTCTCCTCAGTTCACTCTCAGGTCTGGCAGAGTTTCAAATGGACTTTTTCTGGGGAATTATGGAGGCAAGGTATAATAACTGCACACTTTAGTTTTTACCTTTATTAGGAAATTATATCGTGAATAAATATGAATGTCAGCAAAACTGATACTGACTGTAATGCAGATGGAGTTACAGAGATATGGAAAAAAGCACTTTCAACATCATTTATGATAATTAAGTTTCGAATCCTGTTTGAGGGAGGAATGTATTTGCTGGCCAATTCAGAGTAAAAGTAGTGATTAATTATGGTATTTTTCTGATGCAGATCAATCTCTGATCTATAGATAGCAACACATTCCTCCAACAGGATAAGCAAACCCAGGGGTTTTATTCAGAAGCTTTGAGGTGCTGCAGTCTTCAGTGGATTGCTTTGTGGATTTCATTTATTTATTTATTTTTAAAATGGAGTTGAACTCCTTTGCCCATTCTGTGTCTGAACTTTTTGCTCAGATGGAGATACTGGAGGGGGCCAAGTGCTGGGGCTGGAGTGACTTCACTTGCAATGGGTTGCAGGGTCAAGCATCAGTCTTTTTGTCTCAGCCAGGAATAAGGAACTAAAATAGCTCAGAATCTGGCCTTGAGTTTCATGCCATTTTAATTTTGGTTACCGTCGTAGTACACAGAAACCTCGAGAGAGGTGAGCTGGAAAACTCTGAGCACGGTGCTCTTTAGTCATAAAGGGAAATATTTTTAAAATATTATAAAAAATAAATAACACATCATGGTTAGCTCATGACAGGCTTTTTATCAGGTACTTCCACTATTTTGACATCTAAACTCAAGATTTGGACTGGGAATTGTGTTCAGACTCCCCGATGGCTGCGGGGCAGAGGGAGAGGGACAGATCAATAAGCTCTGGGAACCCAGGTTAAAACTGCCCAGTGCTGCCCTCTGAGAAACCCGGGTTTGCTTTGAAACCAAAAATAGCACCTCTGTGTTTGTGTGGGGCTCCACTGAGCTTAAATTCTCTGCTGCTGCTCCTGATTCCCAGGGCTAACCAGAACTAACCTTTGGGGGGCTCGTGTGGTGCTGAGCTCCCCCCAAATCCCTTTCACATCTCCCACTGAACTGGGTGAGAATTAATTTGGGCTTTAGCAAGGCAGCCAGAGACAGCAGGAGGTGAAACACTGTAGGAGTGTCATTCCCTACATCCCACCCCAAGGTCTGTGGCTGGATTCTGCTCCAATCCAGCACTTCTTGGCTCCAGAATTGGGGAGAGCTGGGGGAGGAAAGAGGGCTTTAAAAGAAAATTAGAAGGAAAAAAAAAATGTCACTAATTCTGCAGCTTCGGTTCTGCCTTGTTCATCACACACAGTATTTTTCTGATGAAAAGACACTTAGATTTAAAAGGAAAAAAACCAAGCTGTTTTCAGTGTGGTCACGTTGGGATTTGGTACATGCAATTCAATGCCTTTGGTGTGGGATGATCAGTTTGTACCTTCCCCCCACCCCGACCCCCTCACATGACTTTCTCTTTTAATCTGCAAACGTTCCTTTTCCTGTTCTTGCCGTGTCAATACGAGAAAATAAAAACAGTTTACAATTTGCCCAAGAAAAACAGACAGGTCAGGGGGATTAGAAAAAGATCAAGTGCCAAAATTCCCAGGGAACAGGGGTTTTATTTACTGTTGCCAGAAAATCCCCATTATAAACCTGGAACGATCTGGGGAAGGCAGAGGGGTCTGGGGAAGGATGATGGTGATCAAAGCAATACTGTGTCTTTAATTTTCTTTTCTGAAGGAAGAAAGTCTGCATAGCAATGACAGGATCACTTGTTCGTGCCTTTAATGTGTGATCTGTTTTCTCCAGTGGAGGGCACTCAGTGTATCACAAACTAGAACATTAGCACCAACAAGCTCCAAAGCATCATCACTCTCTGGAAAGCCTTCTGAATTAGACAAGAGCTGCCTCTCAGCACAGCTACAAACCACTTTAAACCCGAGCAGCTAAATGGATAAACCTCATCTGCGTGGCTTTTAAACTGGGGTCTTGCCTGGCAGAGGAGGCCTGGCCGCCCCAGGAGCTGGAGGATGGATTGCTCTGCCTGGGAATGGCAAAAGGCAGCAGAATGAGAGCCACCAGGTACCGGCAGAGCTTGCTTTATTTCTCCCGGAGAAGTTGGTTTATCTCCGTGCTCTGCTCTAGCTTTTCCTTGCTGATTGCCACTTAATGCTGATGGTTCTCTGATGACTTACACAACGGCTCTGGGAGCTTAGAGTCCCTCCCTACCCCCCCCACCCCCCACGCTCCCCCCCATCCTTCGTCCTCTCTTCCCCACCCCCAACCCCTTCCCTATCCTTTCCCTTTCCTCATCCCCAAAATTCTCGCTTGTCCTCCCTAGGGAACTTTGTGGGGGTTACTGGCATGCACGCTGGATGGCGGTGATGTGAGTGGCAACCGTGCTGTGACATGAAGATTCTGATGGTTTGAAGAAAAGAGACCAGTTTTAAAAAGAGAGAGAGAGAAGCAAAGGGGAAGGAAGAAGGAAAAAAAAAAAGGGGGGAAGAGAGAGAAGAACACAGCCAGAGAAAGGAAAAGGAGGACGTTTGTGGATGACAAAAGGATGGGTAAGTGAACTTTTCTTGTTTGCTTGTTACCACAGCTGTACGGCATATTTTGCAGTTGGATTTTTAGCTGTTAAGGAGGGGGAAACAGTCTAAACAGCAGCAGTGCATTCCTTCGCCAGGTGACTCACTGTACTTGCTATTGTATTTTTAGATCATGTATCCCCCCCCCCCCCAACACACACACCTTTCCTCCTGCAGTGGTTTTATATGTAATTAATCTGTAACTGGGTGCACCGAGTTAAGGGCTGTGCAGAGTAGGTCCGCTCTCTGTCCAACCCACCCACACACCTGCACACGGGGAGATAAGTCCATGGATGCATGAGGCACGCTCAGAATTTCTTCTGGGTTTATATTCCTATTCTCTGAGCCTGTCGTGGGGTTATTTTGGCTGTCAGAAAGGGCTTTTAACACTTTGCAGTATGTGGGAAGCAAAAGGGTGGGGGGAGATTTTCTTGTATAGGTGGTTTTGAAAAGGCTTGTTTGGTTTTTTTGGAAAGATACCCCTAATATTGCTGCGAGGTTTCCAGCAGGCATTTGCCAGTCTTATTTTTTCAAGTGTGACAGGTTTATTTCCCTCCCTTCTTTCCCCCAGTCCCCAAGTCTGTAACAGCCAGAACATATTTCTAGCTGGCTGCTGCTGGCACATAGGCAGTAGCAAAAAAATGAGGTTTTAAATTAAAAATCTAACCATGAAAGTAAAAGGCAGAGACACGTACTCGGGGGCATTTTAGATTAGGAATTATTTTGTAGATTGCCCCTTTTTTAAAAATTGGATTAGATAACTGCAGCACAGGGCTGGTTTTGTGTCTGTGTGATAAATAATAAAGTAATTATTTATGGAGGAGATACCAGCCTTTAAAATATTCCCTATTGGAAGAATGCATTTTAATTCTCAGCAAGATTGCAACTCTGGACAGAGGCACCAGCCCTAAGATGATGACAGGCTAAGGGGAGCTTGCCTCTGTGTGTTGGGTTTTCTGACAGCCCCTCCACCCCCTCTCACAATTAGTCCAAGAAGGGGGAAGATGTGCCTGTCCTGCCCATCTCGAATGCAAAATCTGAAAATCAGTAGATGTGGGGAAGAGAGAGGAGAATTGAAATCCAAATATACCCCTTTAAACTTTGTGTGTTTTGCTGTTCCTAAGGCAGTGTTTATATGTTTGTACTTGTGTGTATATTTTCTTAGAGTATATAAATATATATTCAAGATAATAAATGCTTAGGTATTCACAGCTACGTCTGGATAACTTTAAATGAGTATGGGCTAAGACTATGATTCATTTGTAAGAAATATGTCCTCTCCCATTACCTTGGTATCGGGGTTCCACACGAGCATTCTATGGTACCCTGCTCTCTATGGCTCAACTTTGGGTCTGTGCATCTATTTATGGATTTTAGGCTCATAAAGATAATGAGTAAACCTACTTAAACCTCCTCTGAAAACCAAATCGCTCGATGCAAAAAGTAAAGCCTTTATATAATATTTAATTTTACAATAAATGTTTTAAAGATGGATCCAACTTTATGATAAGTAGATTTCTCACTTTTTACAGTAATTCTTGGAGGAATTGGACTTGCAATTGCTTTTATTCAGGAACACATTCAGCAGCACGTAAATAGCAGAAGCTTTGGCTCATTTCCTTTCCAGCACTATGGAGCATTCAGCACAGTGACTTGACAAATATGTTTATTGTTGAAACCTCAGCATCTAGCGATAAGGATATCCCAGCTACATTGAGAGCTGATGGACAGGAGAAAAGCGAACAGAGAACAGGCTCTTGGTCCTTCCAAGGGATCATAAATCACACAAAAGTAATTGAATAACGAGAGTGGGACTGGTGATGGTGAGGGTAGGAGAGATGGGAAGCCAGAAGCTCAAAGGACAGGAATTTGCACAACAAAAAGTGCAAGACAGGAGGTGAACAGGTTGTCTCCAAAAGCCAGCGCTGCACTAACGCTTTATTAGAAATCCCATTGACCTTAGTCATCTGTTGGCGGTTTGTTTTAATGGCTTTACAATGCCCATTTGTTTTCTTTTTAATATTGTAGGTTTCCATTTCATTAAGCATCTGAGAGGCATGAGTGTGGTGTTAGTGCTACTTCCCGTGGTGCTGGTGGTCGTGCTCGCGGGGGCTCAGCGAGCTTGCCCCAAGAACTGCAGATGCGATGGCAAGATCGTGTACTGCGAATCCCACGCGTTCAGAGACATCCCTCAGAACATTTCTGGAGGGTCTCAAGGCTTATCGTTACGGTACAACAGCATTCAGAAGCTTAAATCGAATCAGTTTGCGGGCCTGAATCAGCTCATATGGCTTTATCTCGACCATAATTACATCAGCTCCGTGGATGAGGATGCATTTCAGGGGATCCGCAGGCTGAAGGAATTAATTCTAAGCTCCAACAAAATTACCCATCTGCACAACAAAACGTTTCACCCCGTTCCCAACCTCCGCAATCTGGACCTCTCTTACAACAAGTTGCAGGTGCTTCAGTCTGAGCAGTTCAAGGGCCTTCGTAAACTCCTGATCTTGCATTTGCGCTCAAACTCGCTGAAAACCGTCCCCATCCGAGTTTTCCAAGACTGTCGAAACCTTGACTTTCTGGATCTGGGCTACAACCGCCTGCGGAGCTTGTCCCGTAATGCTTTTGCTGGGCTTTTGAAGTTGACGGAGCTCCATTTGGAGCACAACCAGTTTTCTAAGATCAACTTTGCCCACTTTCCACGCCTCTTCAACCTGCGCTCCATTTATTTGCAGTGGAATAGGATCCGCTCTATCAGCCAAGGGTTAACGTGGACTTGGAGTTCCTTGCACAACTTGGATTTATCAGGCAATGACATTACAGGGGTAGAGCCTGGGACCTTCCAGTGCCTCCCCAACCTGCAAAAGCTGAACCTGGATTCCAACAAACTCACCAACATCTCTCAGGAGACCATCAACACGTGGATCTCGCTCATCTCCATCACTCTCTCTGGAAATATGTGGGAATGTACTCGAAGCATTTGCCCTCTGTTTAATTGGCTTAAGAATTTCAAGGGAAATAAAGAAAGCACTATGATATGCGCAGGCCCTAAACATATCCAGGGCGAAAAGGTGAGCGATGCTGTGGAAACATATAATATCTGTGCTGAAATCCAGGTGGTGGTCACCGAAAGGTCTTACCAGACACCCCGAACCCCTCAGAGACCGGTCTTCGTTCCTAAACCTACCGTTTCCAAACTGGAGAGCAACCAGCCGACGTCTGTTTTGCCGAGCCCCTCCGCAGAGCTCCCGACGCCCGGGGTGGAACCAGAGTACGAGCACGTTTCCTTTCACAAAATAATCGCGGGGAGCGTCGCCCTCTTCCTTTCGGTGGCCATGATTTTGTTGGTTATCTACGTGTCGTGGAAGCGGTACCCAGCCAGCATGAAGCAGCTCCAGCAGCACTCGCTCATGAAGAGGCGCAGGAAAAAGGCCCGAGAGTCTGAAAGGCAAATGAACTCCCCTTTACAGGAGTATTACGTGGACTACAAGCCAACAAACTCTGAGACCATGGATGTATCAGTTAATGGATCTGGGCCCTGCACGTATACCATCTCTGGCTCCAGGGAATGCGAGGTATGAACCATGATCCTCCTAAAACCATTTCAGCAGCTGGGAAGGAGAGGTAAATGTTTGAAGCTCTTGAGGTGTCTCTAAACGGTAGAAAGATTCATGAGATTGTGGTTCTTTCGTTTTGGGTTTGCTCGGTGTGGGAGTCTGTCTCATTAAATAATAGTCAGGGAAGGATGGTGACTACTTTGAATAATTCAGACTTAGAAAACGAATAGATTAAGTTTGAGTAAACAGCTGTGATAAAGGCATCTGGAGAGTTACTCTCCATTTTATTAGCAGGAGCTACAAGGGTCCCATTTTTAATGTATCAGTAGAAACAGAGGAGCTGAAGAATGTTTCTGTTTAAAAAAATAAATATGGAAACCTCTTTACTCCAAGCCAGACATCAAATCTTGAGGGGTTTATGGCCTACTTAAAGATAATGCCAAAGATTTTCTGCATTTTCTGTCTGGTTCAGGAGTAGAGCTGGGGACAGCAGGGCTGCAGCACAGCCTCAGAGTCAGGCACTTATTTATGTTTTCCTGCAGAAGCAGGAACAGACAAGCTGCTTTACCAGCTCTTCTGAACTTGAGTCTTGGAAAGCCATAAATCAAACAAGACGTTTGCAAATTCTGGGTTGGGAGAGGGGGATTCTCGGCGTTTTTGTTGTGGTTTTTTTTTTTTCTTTTCATTTTTGTGATCAGTGAAGACTTAGCTTGAGACACAACTCTACAAGAGTTAACAGTTTCACGCACTTGAGGCCGTGTCGTGGCTTTGACTCAGCAACATGGGAAATACAAAGAGCCAAAGCTCTCAGTGTTTCTGTTGTTCAGCTTTGGTGAGAAAATACCATATTTTTTCACTGCTATATTGTCATTGACTCTACTAATGTGTGTGTAAGAACTGTTTTATGAATGTCATTGCTTATTTATACCTGGTAAGGAGGGTTTATGGGATTACATTTCAGTACTTGTTACTTAATGCTGCACATGATGTGGTGTTGGGGGACCACGATTGATTTTGCTTCCTTGGCTGTGGAAATCCTCCTTGGGAGTGCTTTGTGTGCCCGTTGAAATTTGTCCATGTCCATCTTTGTGAACTGGGTTTGAGGATGGTAGACTTTGCCCAGTGCCTTTGACAGACGGGCAGCGTTGAGCAGGCGGCAATTCTAAGATCCTGATTTTTTTAAAAGTGGGTGTTTTCACTTTCTGACAAGAAGGCATCTTTAAGAGGCTTCATTTTGGCATCCAGCTGGTTTTGGACCACAGAGATAAGGGGAAGGGGGGGGGGGAAGTGTATGTTTTGGGGTTGCTTTCTCTGGAGCAGTGTTGTCTTCAAAAAAAGAAAAGCACGTGTTGTAACCTTGGCATTTCCACCAGTGTCATCTGAGTCAAGGTGTGGGGATTTTTTCCTGTGAGCAGTGCAAATAGAAAGCAAGTGATGCTAACAAAGTTATTTGAACTTTCACTAGCTGTCACAAGGAGCATTAATTTGACCTGAAAGGCTGTCTCCTCTCCATGCTCAAACTTAACACCTCTGAAGTTTCATTAGCTCGGATAAAATGCTGATTAATTTACACCGAGATGATTTGGAAGACAGCTGAATCCTCACATCATAACTGGAAGTCCATGCAAGGGAACCAGAATTTGTGGTGTGCAGAAGAAAGGGAATATGGCATGTTGTTTGGGAGATGGAAATTCAGATGATTTGGATTATGGCAGATAAAAAATTGAAGGGTCCTACCAGGTCTAGTACCAATGTGGCACAATTTCTTCATGTTCTCGATTGTTAGACACAGCATTAAACACCAGGGGACCCCAATTCACCTGGTTTCTGGGTGCAATCACAGCACCAGGACCATTTTATCCCCCGATTCTGTCCAGATGAAGTGACACTGGTGCAAATACTCCACAGAACCCAAGCTGTATGTCGTGGTGTCTGTGGGATTCGCAGTTAAGCTGTAAATCAGTAAGACTGTACCAAACATAACGGGGCTGTGACTGGTGGGAAGTATGCCCTGTACTGGTGTGTGATTTAGTGTGTGTTGGCTACTGGTACAGAGGATTTCAGGAGACTGGAACCAGCAGATCACTGAAGGCACATGTACCCACCATAAGCCCCCACTGAAATACAGTCTTTGGCTTGGATTTAACATTCTTCGTCTCCATAGCTACAAGGTTCCACTTGTAAAAGGATAGATATGCACTGTACAGTACTTAAAAATGGGAAGAAATATCCTTGTAGTGTCTTCAGCAGTGGAAAGGTTTCATGTTTGGGAAAAAAAGAGAAAATGGAGTATCTCATTATTTGCTAATTTACTTAGATGTACAGGCTTGTGGGAAAGCTATTATTTGGTACAAACGAAAGAGCTCAGGCCCGTTCTCCCTTCGCTCAGACTGAGGTTTCTCCCAGCAAAGGACCCACTGGGAGGACAGTAGAGTCTGGCTCTCAAAATGAGGACAGGCAGGCTTTCAGAATTCATTGCTTACCAGTATATTGATTTTTTTTTTTGGTGCTATTTTACAAATGATTCTCTGCAATCCCCCCCCCCCCCCCCCCCCCCCCAGTGTCTGCAAGCGGCTGAGATGTCCAAAAGTCCTGTGTCTTTCAGGAAAGAAAGAATGCTCCATTTTAACCTGGGAAGGATGCTTTCTTGCTGGTAGTTGGTGACAAGGAAACAGATTCTGAGCGTGGCCTGAGCTGGTCTGGGCAACCTTTTTATGTTCACAGGGATGATTTTGGGTTGAGAAGTGTCCAGCTCAGCTTGTCCACAAGCCACGTGTTTCCCAGCCCGGAAACACCACGCTGCCCTGTGAAGGTGGGGGATTGTTCTGTTTTCAAGATTTCTAGCCCAAACCAAAGCCACAGGGGCGAAGGGGAGCTGCCCCGTGTCGGGTCTGTGTGCTGAGGTAGGGGTTTTAGGGCTGCTTTTTCCAGTCTTTTTACAGCTTTCTGAATTATTTCTGGTATTACAGAGAAGGCGCCAAAGTCAGGTTTGCTGTAAACGGGAGCAACATTCTTGGCATCGGTGGGATTATAATCACTGACACCTGGCCTATGGTATTCTATTTAGTCTATTGGCAGGGGTTTCTAAAAAAACTGGATGCTTATGATTTTGGCTCTCACCATCCAGTGAGCAGGCTGCTGCTACCTCATTTCGGTATTTGCTTCGCGTTCTGCCTGTGCATCTTATTCCCTCTCTCTTTCATATTTATTTGTGCATTTGCTGAAGATCTGGGAGCCATAAAAAGCAATTTCATAAACCAAGCTATAATATTATCTATTTCCTATGTATCACACACCAAATGTCTGTATATAGCACACCGTGAAAGTGTATGGGGAGAGGGAACAGAAATGTTTTCTCCTTTCTCCTGGAAGGTTCATCATCTCCTTTTTCTCAGGCTGGCAGTTACAAAACAACCAACAACCAACCACACAAGTGAACATCTTTTCCACGTTAACTGAGCAGAGCTGATGTGAAGCCCTTTGAGAGATGGTTGACACAGACCCTGTGAGGTTACTTTTGACACTTTGGTTTCTCAATGTCTAACCGGATCCCAGTGCTCCCAGTCCACCTGTTCACAGAGTGAACACTGTTTTCAGAGTGAAAACCAGGGCAGTTGTCACTTGTGTTCATACATGCTAAATCAGTCACACAAAATCATGTTCACTTTGAATTCTGCTTCCTCCTCTCTTGCCAGTGGGAAGAAATGGGTTGATAAAGGGATGCAGCATATGCAGACGCGCTGGGCCGCTGTTGACCTCTTCCTTTTGAGCCTAATTGAAAAGGAAATGTTGACGCACCACTCTTTATTATTTATTTATTAAACACCATTACTGGGCTGTTTTCTTGTTTTGAACAGGAGGCAAAAAGGAAAAAACAAAATAGTCTCTGTGGCCCAGATACTGTTTAGTCTGAGGCTCCAGATCTGCCTGTGGTTCTGCAGCCTGACTTTGGAAGGGCTGCCCAAGGGCTAAGGCTGAGTTTACGGGGTATTGTGACCTCCTGAAAGAAATCACTCCATTATTTGGCAGTCTTTGTGTTCTTCTTTTTTTTTCTTGAGGGCTTTGGTCATCAGCATTATGTTTTTATGAAGACACTCAGCAAGGACTTCGTGGCAGAGCTGTTAGTTCATCCTAGCTTGGGGGGAATGCAAACAGAAGGTGATTCCATAGGAAAGACATTACAAAGAGAAGAATATTGGAGGTGATGAGTATGAGAAGCAGTAACTGTTAATTAGATAGCCTACTGTTCTCATTTTGGTCTCAAAGTGGTTTGGTTGTCTTTCCAGTGACCCTGTTTTGGAGCACGGTAGGATGGACATTGTTCATTCACCTTTCTCGTGTCCTTCTGTGCTGTGGCTCCTCCTCTGCCTCTCTTCCTCCACCTCTCTGTGGTTGGAGATGGACCTTAAATTCTTGTTTGAGTTGCAAACTGAAGGGTGAATCAATCTGCTGAAACTCTGTCATAAGCTCTGTGTTTGTACTGGGAGAGTAAGCAAAGGCTAAGCTGATAGCACTTTTCCTCAGCGCAGTGTATCTGGAATAAATATGTCAGAAGCCACTCAGAGGTGAAATCTTTTGGGCAGGGAGAGATTTGAGGAGAAGGTGAATTTTAGAAATGCCTCATGGATTAGAACCAAAGGTAGAAATTTGGGTTTGTTACGGTTTAGAGGCTTCATGAGCATCGCACACTTGCAATAAGAAGTCTAAGGTCAGTGCACAGAAAGTTGTGCTATAGAAGTACTAGTGATGGAACAATAAATGCACTGGGGCAAATTTTCCTGGGCTCAGCACTTGTGAAGTGTGAGATTTCCCAAAGATATCACCAAAATGACTGGCCGTATTTCCGGAAGAGCTCAGCCAGCTGCGCTTCAGCAGCAATTGAGACACTGTCAATTTGCAAAGGGAGCTGCAGAGGAAGCTGAGCACTTGAGAAAGTCTTACTCAGTCCTTACTGGGGGGCCTGGGTGAGACATTGCCTTCTCTGAGATTTGCTCTTGAGATACTGGTGCTGCTGACACCTTGCAGGTAGTTTCCTCTGAGATAATGCAGATAATCAGTGGGAAGGGAAGGAGCTGAACCCCCATCTCCCAGATTTTCACTTGGGCTGGGGAAATTTCCTAATGGCATTTCAGATGTTATGTTTGCTCCACCAGGTCTCATCCAGAGCCTGAAGTTAATTGCCAGAGCTCTGAAATTGCACCAGGGATTCATAGTCTTAAGCGTAACATCCGACTGGGAGCGTGACTGATGGACCTCATCCTCTCTGCCTTCTCTCCATTGCTTTGTCTACTTCCCCTAGTTTTGCCACTTTCTAGAAACTTCATGATTTGATTTAAGAAGTGAGGACTGCTCAAATGGAGAGGGTGCTGCATTGTAAAATCTTTGTGCAAGAGAAGAAAATACTTGTGTTCCTCTCAGGCCCTACCAAGGATTCCTGTGTTGCTGGAATTGTGACAGATGCGGTTTGCCCTCTCCATTGCTCTTTTCCTTTCTCTCACCCCTTCTTCTGCTTTTCCTCAAACTCTGTGATGTGCTGCCAGTATTTTAAGGAGGAGAAAAAAATCGATTTTAGTCCATTATGTAGCTCATGCCAGGAGGGAGAATGCTAACAGAAATAGCGAAGAAATCTATTGAACCTATTCATTTGTGTGGTTTTTGGTTTTTGTTTTTTTTTTTTCTTTTAAACACACACCAAAAAATAAAGAACCCATGATGTAGAAGGGGCAAACAATCTTATTAGTAAGTGTCCTACTGCTGGAAATGTTTCTCAAACTCTCCTCCAGGATAATAGAGTTGACCCGATTCTTGATGTTAAGACTGTTCCCTAAACTCCAGGGATGTTAGAGCACAGATCTGAGCTGGGTTGGGGGCTGGAAATAACAATTCTTGGTGATGCTCACATATGATGTGAGGGGACACCTGCACGTTCCAAAGCCTTTGAGATGATGTTCCAGGTGTCATGTCCATGGAGATGCTCTCCCTGCTCTGCTCAGGAGGTCACAGCGTTTCTGGTGGGAGCCCCCGTCCCGCTCCCCACCTGTGAACACTCTGCCACCAACAAATCCTGTGTGGTTTGTGTTTGCAGCACCACTGCCATCCTGCTTTTTGGTCGCTTCAAGCCAGGTATTTTAGGACTGACCACAGATGGGCTGGAGCAGTAAACATTTTGGACACTAATCAGCTTTTATGGCATCTGCCTGTTGTGCAGCCAAATAAGCCGAGGTTGCGTGTAGGGCTCTCCATCCCCACAAAAAAGATCAATTGTGAGGGATTTCCAGGGAGTTTTCCTCTCTGTTCCTGGCTGCAAAAATCCCAATTATGTTAGAAGCCAGAGTTTGCAGCAAAGGGACGGCGTGAGAGGCTGTTACTTGGTGGGAATATTGGCTTTTTGGCCTAATTAATTTCTTTTGATTTTGGTGTTTTAAGTCGGAAGGAAATGGAGAGCTGTTGCTGGGGGGGCTGTATCAGCCATGCTGCTCCTGGGGGCTCTCCAGGGGGAATTTTCCACCCACGAGAATGAGGAAGGCAAGAAAGGCCAGAAAATGCTGCTTGTCTGTTGTCTCTCACCATCTGGGGTACATTCCAGCAACAGCAAAACCTCCACCCTTGGTTCTTAGCTCAAGTACAGATTTATTTTTGTGGATCTTTAGCTATATTTAAATCTATCTGGCTGGAATATGAGAAGGTCCTGGATACTTGGAGGCCAGAGAGTCTTTCCTGAAAGCTTCCAAGGTGGTGTCCCTGTCAGACAGGACTTGGCAATGGGGCTTCAACTTCTCTCCTTTGGTTTCTGTCCTTTGTGTGACACAAAAGCAAGGACTTTTTTTGCATAGTACTTTTTACCTGAAGATCTCAAAACTCATCAGTTAAGTACCATTATCCTAATTTTTACTTCCTCTCTCACGTTGATCACGATCATACGCAACAGCTCTTTGCTATGAAGGTTCCATTTTTTGTCTGTTTTTTTTTCACCATCAAAGAATATTTATTTATTTATTCAGTTTCTTCTGAAATATGCAAAAATAAACCAAAAATAGAATATTTCTGCATTTAGCCTACGGGGAAAAAGAGCATGAACAGTTTGTTTACGATCCCAGGCGTCCATTGATGTTGTGAGTTTGTAAAAGGTACGTGTTTTAGTTCTGGGAAGACTGACCTTAATCTTGATTTTGCTAATGAATTTTGTAAGTTCTTTTGTTGTATAATTTTCTGTCGTAATATTTTCTGCCCGAACATTTCAGCTGCGCTGCAGAAGCGTTACATCAGGAGAAAAATTAGATGGTTGTTAAGTCAGTTTGTATTAAATGTATTGTGGAATGTGGCATGTCCTTCATCGCAACGGGCAGAGCTCAGTAATTATGGAGTGTGCAAAGATCTTTTGATACACTCAGCACTGGGGGGGCAGGCAGTGCTTCCAACTGCATACTGATAGAAATATACATTGCAGAAGAAGCAATCTCCATCTCCATTTTTTGACAGACAATGAAAGAAGCAATTTTAAAGCAGAAAGTTCGTTGTTTTTTCTTTTGGAAAGAATGGAAGAAGTTGGTTTTTCCTGTACGTTATTTGCATTTTAATCCAATTAAGAAGTAGGCCATAGAAAGCCAAAGAAGGTAAACTCATGTGTGACTGTTTGGGTTTGGGTACCAGCTGACAACTCCCAAGTTTAATTGTGGTATGAAAATACTGAAGGACTCATTTTGTGTCTGGAGAACGGGACGCGGAAGGGAATCTAAATAAGTAGGACGTGGAAGGAGAAAATGGAGACATGGAGAGTGATTTCCTTGCAGGAGGGAGAGGTGAGCAGTGGGTATTTGCAGCCCAGGTTTTAAGAAACCTTTGACAATATTCTGTTTACTGGGTGACTCCAACTCCCAGTCCTGGGCAGTGCCAAGGCGTGTTCTGGGATTGCTCCGCGCACACGGGAAAGCTCTCCTGGGCATCAGGCCAAGGACAGACTCTTTGGCACCAAGTACAAGCTTCAAGCTCTCCGTGGGAAGGTCAGTCTCACCCTTTAGTGCCTTGCAGTCTGATACACCTTAACTTAATTTTTTTTCCAGACTTTTTTCAAATGCATAGAGTGTCTTTGATGAATAGACTTGAGTTGTGTGTTTTTGCTCGTTTTCAAACTCACTTCTCATTAAAAATCATCTTCTCCTTCTGTGTGATGGCCTCTGAAACCCTAGATGATTCTTCACAGCTCTCATCTTTCACTAATACATCCATTTGGATTATCTTTGTGCTGTGATGGATGCTTTAAGAGGAACCAACAAGGCCATCAAATTCTTGCCCTGGTTCAACTAGCATTTGTTAATGTTCTAAATCATCTTGGGCCTGAAATGTGCTACTCCTTAAATTTAGAACGATGTGATTGCCTGAAGCCTCTCCATGTGTTAATTAAATCATCATAATTGTGGTTTCTTGAGACTGACAGGTTATAAATAGTTTTTCTTTCCCCCCTCCTGCAGTAATTTGGTATGAATGACAGGCAAAACAGCTATTGTTTGAACTGTACATCTGACACTGTCCTTCCCATTCAGACTCTATTTCTCTGCTATTATTTGATTGTCCTGAAATAATCGACAGTGTCATTCTTAAAGGCTAGTTAATTACCGTGCACTTCTCACATTATGTGGAGATGAGAGAAATGATATTTCTGGGTCATGATTATCCATTTAATTTAACAGAATGTGCATATTAAGGAGTACTGGAGGTCAGGGCAGATGTTCAGTGTCTGGATGTGTATATACACACACAGAGGTCAGAACACACAGAACATGTCCTAAGAGTAATACATTTCAGTTATAATTTTATTTCTGTCTATAACACCACATCTCATCCTGGATTTTGTGGAAAGAGATGCCTCAGTGTTCTTCATGTTCCTTTTCTCTGTTGTTCTCATGTGGTAGGGCCTTCACCTGGAACCGTGTGTCCTTGCTGGGCTGTAACAGGCAAAAGGCAGAGCAACTTCATAACATCACACATTGTTTGGAAACAAACTGATTACAGTTCTTCATATTTTTAATTCCGAGAAGGAAAAAAGGCTGCCATTACTTTAGTTGACCAAGAATTTGTACAAAGCTTCTCCTCAACTTTTGATCTTCCCGAGCTTTAGAGCAGCTCTGTCCCGTGTGGGTGAGAATGACGTTGGTGGGAACATCCTCAGGCACATTATGCACAATGCCATTAGGCAATTAGGCATTGCTCCTCTTTAATGGGGGTCTGCATGCTGTTTACAGCTCTGATTTGTGAAAGGACCTAAGGCTGGATCTTAGTCTGCTCTCTGGATCCTCTTCCAGTTTTACAAAGAAATGGCAGCTCTTTCTTGCTTGAACTCTTGAGTAGAGAGACGTGTCGTGCGACTGCCAAAATTCACAGATAAATAAGATTCAAGAATATGTAGGAGAGAGCTTCTATGCAGGAAGCTCAACCCTTCTTTCCAAGACTGGGGGATTTCCTTCCTCCAGCAGGATGATCCACCAGCTGGGGCTGGAAGGCCCAGGATTTTGGAGCCATTCTAAACTCTGCTGTTAATTTACTGCGCAAGCTGAGAGAGAACGTCTCAGTGCAAACTGTCAAGCTGAGAAAAGGAGAAAGGAAAGCAAGGTCATGTTGGCTTTCATTAGAATTTGAGCATTGAAATCAAGCCTTAAAGCTTTGAAAATGTGTCCTGTCATCTTGCCGTGGCCCTCCCCTCTGCTTCCACCCATCTGGGCCGGGGAGGCTCCCGCGGGGTGGCACTGAACGGGGCTGGGGCTTCAGTTCTGCTTCAACCTGAAAGCAGAAAGAGCAGAAAGTATTGTCTGGAGCCTTAAGGGATTCCTACCGAGTCTGTTTTGTCCCTGGCATAAAAGGCAGTCTGAAGTGGCCTGCTTTGTCTTGGGGTGGCATTAGCACATTTAGCCTATTTAGTTCTTTTAAACCCTCTATACTGTATTCAGCTGCAACAGAGACTGACTTGCAGCTACTCAGGTGCTCCTTTGGCCCAGTAGTTTTCTGCAGCGCAGGGAAATTGCATGATTTTAATGTAAATTTCTGAGCCATTTCTTTTCCCAGCCTTATCATTTTCTTTCCCGGAGCCTCTAAATCATACGTTAGGCTTCTGGCTTTAAAAGCCACATCAATGTCACATGCAAAGTGAAAGGGGGAAATGAAGGCAGTCCGTGTGTTTTTGCAGTTGGAACACAAATTGTACAAATCAAAAAAGGAAGCAACCCACCGGCTATTTTGAATTATGAGACATTTTTATATGAAAACAAAATCTATGGGTATTTTCTTTGCTGCCTTTTCTTTGGTGAATACATTAAGAGTCCCAGCGTGCACAAAGCTTTGACAACCTGAGGAATCGATTAACCTTGTTCTCTTTATGATTAGCTCCCAAACATTTATTGCATTAGCTTTTGAGAGCAAGGTCCAGACTCCTTTGTTTTTCTGTAATAGACAAGGGACTGGGTTTAATGTTGCTCACTGTGGTTGCAAGTCAAAGGTAGGCATAATATCTTGTATTTCACTCTCTCTCGTGTCTAATGAAGATTGGAGGGGGGGTATTTTACCCCGACACACGTAAAAAATTGGAAGTGGGGAAGATGCAGTTTGCCATCTGCTTTGTCGTCTTTTATGTTAAGGGCCGCAAAACTTCCCAAAGTTACACTCTTTATAAAACAACAATTTATTTTGACTAAAAAGTGCCTCCAGAGAGTCCCTTGAAGACTTGGAGAGAAAACTCCAGTTCTCTGATAATTTTTTTCAAAGGTTAATAACCTTCACAGTGAAAAATAACTTGTCCAGCTGTTAAAATCCTTCCCTTCTCAGCAATGGCATTAAGCTCATCTGGGAGGAGGAGGAATCAGCTCTTTGGGATGGCTGAGGGGATGTGTGTTACCCTGAGCATTCATTAAAATGACATTTTAATTGAATCATTATAGGAAAATATATTTATCCAAACTGCTGAAGTAAGCAATTTTCCACACATCTCTCCTTCTCCTGTTTCTTTCACCCTCTTTTTGACTAGTTCTCCAGCTGCTGGGCTCACCCTGTGAGATAGAGTGACACCTGTGGCAAGCTCCACGTTTCTTTCAGTGGGACAATGATAACAATCTCAAGGTATTGGCATTAAAAATGCTCGTTTGTTTAGGTTTACCATAGGTATTTTAGGTTTATCATACTACAAAATACAATTTAAGCCACATGGCAAACGTAGTGTAATAAAAGTGCATCAGCTTGGGAGTCACCAAAAGACTTGTGTGTGCAAAGGTCTCTGTAAACAAAGCTCAATATTCTGTTACTATATTTTAAGATTGTGTGAAGTCTGTAAGTTGTTTCCTTTATTATTCAGTGCCATTTCACAAGTTGTTATATATATATGTTCTACATATACATATATATTTGTATAGAGTCCCTCAAGGGCTCCAGGAAAGCTGGGGAGGGACTCTGGATGAGGGAGGGGAGCCCTGGGAGGAAGGGGAAGGGTTTGAGGCTGAAAGAGGGGAGATGGAGCTGAGCTGTGGGGAAGAACTTGTTTGGGGTGAG
>BJBW01017127.1:0-10098 GCA_004320125.1 Scolopax mira
TTTCCAAATTCTTATTGCAGCCATATAAACAAAGCGCAGGCTGTTTGATAAGTGGGAATTGTCATTGCAAATACTTGAGTATCTTCTTACTAGAGTATACAGCTGAGCATAATATGCAATTTTATTTTTGATAAGTATTGATAAGTATTGTAAAGCAAAGAACATAGAGTTCATTATGGCTCAGTGTAAACTGGTTTTATTTACATATTTTTAACATCCTATTGTGCAAATACCTCAATAACTCAATTTCTTTGAGTACTATGCTCAGGGAATAAAATCTGTATATCCTGAAAAATTATCCCAAATCATGCTGCTTAATCATGAATCAACATTAAAGGCAAAGTACAGTTAGATTTTTAAAGATCACACAAAAGTCTTTGGAAATACATTTTTTTTCCCCCAGAACCTTTCAAAGACTGTGTCCATAGTTTCCATAGGTGATAGAGAATCAGAGTACAGACCTCAGGACAAAAAACAGGTGGAGGGTTTGCATCTAAGGCAGGAGAAGGCTGTAAATAAAGTCCTTCAACAAGTTTTTAAGCTGTGTGCTGCAGAATGCTAAAGCTTTGTCCCTTCAGAAATGCAGAGCTGCTGAGGAAGAAATTCAACAGAGGCTTTTAAGTAACAGAGACTCCAACTTCACCCCATTGTTTCCTTATCAAAGGAAGTAAAAATTTCAGTTGTTTCCATATTTGCTTTCCTATGTTGCACTTTAACTGAAAGTCTGAACAGACTTACAAACAGACTTTAATAACAAAAACACAAGGCATTTCTATGAAATGCCGGGGAGACTTTATAACAGCCTATCAATATCTGAAAGGAGCCTACAGAAGAGCCAGAGAGGGACTCTTTTTCAGGAAGTGTAGTGACAGGACAAGGGGCAACATTTTTAAATTGGAAGAGGGGAGATTTAGATTAGACACCAGAAAGAAATTTTTTCCTTTGAGGGCAGTGAGGCACTGGAACAGGTTGCCCAGGGAAGTCGTGGATGTCCCACCTCTGGAAGTGTTTAAGACCAGGCTGGATGGGGTTTTGAGCAACCTGCTCTAGTGGGGATGTGTCCGTGCCCATGGCAAGAGGGTTAGAACTCAATGATCTTGAAGGTCCCCTCCAACCCAAACCATTCTCTGATTCTATGAAAGTATAACAGCTTATTATCTGCACCTTCATGAAGTGTCTTGCTACTGGCCCAGATGGAGCTGATGGCTAAATATAAACAACCTCAGAGTAGTAATTAATAAAGTACAAAGCATGCCTTTTAAAAGGGCACGTCTTGTACATCAGATCCAGCTTTCTTTATAATTTAAAATGTTGTCTGGTTGAGTGTATGTAATGCAATGCAGTATCATCTGACACAGATCTGACCACAACTATTTAAAATTCAGTTAATTACATACATGATGTCAATTTCTTTAATAACAATTAAAAGGAGAAACAGATATTGCCCAATTACAAGAAAGCTTTAATTTGACCTTCCTCTTTTCCATTAGGGAAAATTACCTTTTCTCCAGCTCCAGCTAGACAGATTATTTTCCTCCCAGTACTGTCTGTCTTAGAGGTTTAGCCATCCCAACACTGACTGACACAAGTAGTGAGGAGGGCTGTTTACAGGTGTAGCAGATCAAGAGCTGGCAGTGATGGGCCACATAATTATCTCTTGCACAGATTCTCAGGCACAGAGACTAAGTTCAAGTGATGAAGACATAACCGTATCTTTTGATGTGATTCTTAACTATGATCACAATTATTTGCAACTGAAAAAAACATTCACTAACTTTTGCAAAAGCCACTTGGGTGTAACTTGAGCATTGAGCTTCTATGACAACATATTGTATTCTATGACAACAACTACAACAAAAACTAACAGAACTTACCTACTCTATTTTTTTTTTTTTACCTAGAAAGACTCATTCATCTCCTAATTAAGAAGATATTTAGGTTGGTTTTTTTTTTTAACATAAAAATCTATTCTGATATCTTTCTTCCTCACTAATTTATAAAGTACCATTGACTAACAAAGAATTTTATTTCGGTTTTTCTATAGTGTAAGTTTCATAATCTGCCTTCCCCAACAGTAGTTTGGCACAGATGTTACTTCATATGCAAAATGCCTAGAATTACTTTGACATCTTGATCAGATCAGAACATTGGATAAGTTAAGTTTAACATGACTGTTTGATTTTTTTTTGGCATCTGCAGACCTCTATTACATATAAAGGTACAGAGAAATTTTCAGAATGAAATTTGAAACACTAATAAGACTTTTTCAATAATAAATGCATTTTTAGTGTAGTACCAGTACAAAATTAATGCACTTTAAGAGTAACCTGCTGCTCTCTGGGAACAAGTACTCCAGCAGAGAAAAGTTTTTCAAATGCACTTCTGACAAAAATAGGAGTACATTCCCACTTTCACATATATAACCATGATCATCTCTTCCAAAACCAAGCACTCAATGACCACTAATATAATCATATTTTTTGTTACCTAAAGTAACTTGGTTCATGTATATGACTTAGACAAATAAAAAGGAAATCATATTTATAATTATTCATTCTTATACCTGCTGTGGTCAGCATACTGTTTTAAATATCCACAAAAAAAAACCAAAACAAAACAAAAAAAAACCAAACATGTATTTTCATCCTATTTATATATTATTTCTATGAATATATTAGAGACATGGTTGCAGCAATAGAGGAGTAGCTCCTATCAAGGATTCTTGTATGGATATAGCTATACTCATGTTTTTGATGTGAAGACACATATCAATGTTGATCCCAAATAGAGGTGATTGTCAGTCTCTATCTAAAATATATTTTAAAAATCTATCCTTTTATCTGACATACATGGTAAATCACAGATATATTGGAAATTTTAACCTACTGTATAGTAAAATAATAACTCTATAACTAATATTGACATATTGACATCTATGCCCAGCTTTGAAAAAGCCAGGTGTCCATTCCTGGCTATCTTTAATATAGCCAAATATCAGAGGTAAACGTTGATATACTCAGAGTGCCATCCTTATTTCTGACACAGCCAGAGCTATTCATCTCTGATAGAGTCAGTGTTCCATAGCAACCATTTGACACTGATAAAGTTCTGTCCACATCTTTGACATCACCAGGGCTTCATCAACATCTCCTACATTTCTGGGTTCCATGGCAACAACTGTAAGAGACTAAGCTCTGTCTTCTTCTCCAATGCTCTGTCCCACTGTCCTTCACAAAAAGTCTGTGTTCGTATCAATGAAAAAGCCAGAACTTCATATTTTTCTTTGACATTGCCAAAATTCTGTCTATATAAATGATATGGTCAAAGATTTATTCTCAACCTTGTTATCATAAGAGTTATATGGCGACAGCTGATATAAACAGATGTATGTGCCAGAACACATCCTTGATCCTGAAACATCTATCCTCGTATTTCAGTTCTCTAACAGTAAATACAAATAAAGCCAGAGAGCTTTCCACTCCAATAGCATACTTTTGATACCAATTCTATCTATGAAGAGCAAGGCTTCATGATAGAATGTCTTACCTGTTAAAGGGTCCATTTTGTTTCTTCTATGTGCAACTTTTCACGTCCTAATTTTCCATGGTGAAACCAAAATTGCACTTATTCATAATTTGGGAAAAAATAAGTTATTTGTATTTACAAGTTGTTTTCAAGTTTGGTTCATGTTGTTTTTTAAGAATCCCTGCTGTAATAAGTCCACATTCTTTAAAAAGATTAGAGGAACGTCTTTGTTTTGTCCTCATATTTGTGATACAAACTTCACAAATTGAAGGATTCAATGATGTTACGTAATATTTAACCATAGTGTCACTTTTTAGTGCACCAATACAGTGGATAAGCAGGAAGACTCATTGCTTGACTAGAACAAAGTAAAAATTGAAGAAGAGTAATGCAAATATGTTCAGGGAAAAAGCAGAGTACCACAAATAAGCAGAACACAGGATGGATGATCCGAGGGTAGGAGGAAAATAGAAAGGAAGAAGGGAAGGGTTAGAGCAGAATTGGAAAAAATGCAAATGATAAGTGCACAGATACTATATCAGAGACACTGAAAGTAAAACAGAGACACTGGAGGTCAAAGGGACAGGACAGGACAGGATCTTGGAGAAAAAAAGCCCCACCTATTCTTTGTGGACCTGAAGCCAAGAGTCCTAACTTAGATACCCAGCAAATAGTTATAGAACTTGCTTGCAGTACTCTTTAGGCAGCAGAATGTGTATTGACACCCAGAAACCAGCCAGTATTTCTAGGTATAATATATACAAAATGGTTTGGTTTTGTTCCAGGGGTAGAGGTCTGTGCCATGATGCTAGACATGGCTACCACTCCTTTCCAGTGATGAAACTAGCAACAATTCAGTTCTACCTGGTTTCACCCTGCTCCCCTCCTTTATTTCAAAAAAACATGTTTAAAATATGTATGCTATGTTCATAAGTTGACATCTAAAAAGAATAGGGAATTACTAACAACCCTATTTAGGTGGGATTCAGGTACATCAGACATTCACAACGGAAATGTCTACATGTAGGTTAAATCCATAAGCATCTATTTTGTCCAGTGGAGGCCTAGATAATACAATTGATGGAGCATAGAGATGACATGGGGGTGTCTACTTTAGGGTAAACGGAACAGTTCCCAGACTCCAGTGAACATATTGACTAGCTCTCCAGTGACACAAGTAGTTGTCTTGGCATCCAGGCCACATACAGATACCTAAATATAGGCCAGCTAAATCCCATACCACATGGCATACTATTTTTCATAGGATATAACAATACACAGAACAATCTGCTAAGGGCATTTATCAGTGATGCATGCTGAAGAAGACTTCTTAGTAGGGTAGAAACTATTTTAAAACTTTGAACAAATAATTGCTTTTTAACACTAGGTATAGAGTTTCAGAGACACTTTTTTTTTTTTTAATGTGGTCCCTAGTTTCAATGTTTTAAGAATCTACTGTAGGTAACTCAGCTTGGTAGGCTAGAGTTTCACCTCCAACTTAAATCTATCATCCCAATCATATCAAGGCTTCAGAGAAACCAATAATTTCCCAATTGTTTGCTACAAACCTTAGGCTTAGAAAAATCCATGGCACTTGTTATCAAGGTTGATACTAAGGCAAAGTTTCCATGAGACCTCCACCAGTTTTTATCACAATTATAAATCCTGTATTTGTTGAGGCCTGACTCATGAGATGTAAACATCGACACTGAGAATGTTTCCTGTCAGAATATTAATTTTGACACAGCAGATAAAAAAAGATTTCAATAAGAATAAAATCATTGATAATTAAAACATATCTCAAGTTGATCATTGTTTGCAGTTTCTAAAATATGCTTTGTCTACAAAAGATAAGTAGAAATAACATCAAAACATAAAGTTTTATATTTAAATATTCCTACAGCAGAGAAGCAATAGTGCTAAAAATACTCCTGAGTAAAGTCTATTGTTCTATTTGCAAGAACACCAAAAAATCTTGAAATGTTTATATGGAATTTTTTGTGAATATTTCCCATCAAATATGAGAAAAAAATGCTTCACAGTGAGGGTTACAGAGCCCTGGAACAGGCTGCACAGGGAGGTCATGGAGTCCCCTTCTCGAGATTTTCAAGACCCTCCTGGATGCAGTCCTGAGTGACATGCTCTAGCTATGGGCAATCCTGCTTCAACAGGGAAGTTGGACTAAACAATCTCTACAGTCCCTTCCAACTCTAAAAATTCAGTGAAATTTAGTGAAATTTACTGCTCAAATATATCAGATGATATAACATAGCATCCTATATATTTGCATTTTTATGTTTGTTTTGTTTTGTTTTTCTTTTACCAGCTCCGGATTTTTTGGAGGTTGCTTTTTGGTTTTTTGGTGGTGTTTACTCTTGTTGTTGAACAATTGTAACTGGACGAATAACATTTTACTATGTGAAAAGAAAGATGTTAATATTTATATTTTGCATGCAATCATTTTAAAATTATTTTTTAATTATGAGGTTTTTTGCTACAGTTTCTACCAGGGATACTTCTTCCCATGTAGGTAGAGTGGTTGTTAAATTCCAGAAATTTTTATTTAGTAACATATCTGGAACAATAAATAAGTATTTTCTTCAGAGTGCAAAGTTTCGCAGTCTGGTTTGTATAGGGGCACTGAATGCTCCAGAATTCAAGGTTTAGTTTATTTGGAATTTTGATTCACCTATCTTCACCCTGTTCTTTCCTTCAGATACACCTTCAGAAAATGGCTCTTGAGATGGTTATAAAATGTAGGAGGCCTCTGGAAGGGTATTGGAGATGTGTATTGGGAAACTAATTCTTCTCAGCTGTAGTGGATTGATCCCAGTCAGAAACTAAGCACTGTTGCTTGCTCACTCAGTGGGATGGGGAACAGAATTGGAAGAACAAAAGTTGGAAACTGGTGAGTCAAAATAAACACAGTTTTATAAATGAAACAGACATTCATGCTCAAGAAAATGAAAAAAAAAATAAAATTATGCACTACTTCCTACCAGTAGGCAAATATTTATACACTTTAGCCTTGAAAGAACTTAGAAAGACAAAAGCCATAGCCATGAATGTCCTTTCCCTGAAATTTTACTGCTGAGCATGGCATCTTATAATATAGATTATCCCTTTGGCCAGTTTGGGTCAGCTGCCCCAGCTGTGTCTCCTCCCAGTTTCCTGTCTACCCTCAGGCTACTGGCTGCAGGGACAGAGGGGGACAAAGAAAATCTCAGTGCTGTACAAACACTACTCAGCAGCAGGCGAAACATTGCTGTGTTATCATCAGTGGTTTAATCACAAATCCAAACCACAGCAACATACAGGCTGATAGAAATTGAATTAACTCCATTCCATCCAGACCCAATGCATTGATTGTGCCCTAACATCACTAACGTCCAATGACAATGAGTAAGGAGGTGGTGCAGCAGCTCAATGATCCTTACATCTACCATAAGTGATATTGTTATTTCCCACTCTCATCACCATACATATATATAAAAGAACATAGCCATAGAAAATATAGCTTCTCGGGTAAGTCCAGTAAAAATTTTAAAGGTGTAATTAGGATGTTTTATTCTCTGCATCAACACTATAACGGTCTTTGCACCAAAGACTTGCATCTTTTAAAATTATAAAGCAAAAAATTATCAGAAAGAGAGAATGATTCAGAAAGTGTAGGAACACACTATAATAACATTTATTTATTAAAGGGAAAATTGAAAGGTAAGTCAAAATCAAATGTAAGCCAATTAAGCAACTGTGAAAGATAAATTTAAAACTGCACCTGTTCCAAAAGGCTGTATAAAAAGGGTAAAAGCTCTTGGGAGGACAGAGAGAAGGGGGAAAAGAAAACAAAAATGCTTAGATCCAGAAAGACTACTAACTTTGAAGTTACTTGTCTGCAGTACAGACCCATTCTGGTGGTAGTGTTCAAGAAAATGTCGCCTTTAAATCAACAGACTCTCTTAGCACATCTGAAAATATTCATTTCTGTTTATTCCTCTTGTGAGTCCTTCTCTGAAGAGAGTTCAGCACAGGACCTTAAAGAGGATAAAGGGACTGGACCACTACTATGTAAGGAAAGGCTGAGAGCATTTAGACTGTTTAGACTGGAGAAGATGCAGCTCAGGGGATATCTCATAACAGTGTAAGAAGGGAGTCTGTAAAGAAGATGGAGCCAAGCTCTTCTGAGTGATGTCCAGCAATAGTACAGGTAATAATGGGCACAAATTGAAACACGGGAGGTTCCATCTGAGTATCAGGAAACACTTTTTTGCTGTGAGGATGAGTGAGTACTGGCATAAGTTGCCCAGAGAGGTTGTGGAGTCTCCCTCATTAGAGATATTCAAAACCTGTCTAGACAAGATCCTGGGCAACTGGCTGTAGCTAACCTTGCTTTAGCAAGGGAGTTGGACCAGATGACCTGCAGGAGTCCCTTCAGCCACTCTGTGATTCAGATGGGCGTATATGGCTCAAGAATAGAAACCCACATTTGAGTAACTCTTTTAGAGTCAATGGAGAGATGCAGGCTCATCTAGAATGCAGTTTAGTTTACCCAAAAGTGAAGTTAAAATTTGCCATAACACACCAAATCCTTAGCATCAAATAGAAAGATAACTTAATATGACTACTTTTCATGGCAGCTTCTACACTTCAGAAAACCACGAGTAATAGGAGACATCCAAACTTGTATTTTCATTTTCTTTCTTTCTCTTTGTAATATGTTGAATCTAATATACTGCAGATGTATTCTACATATTCACTACTACATATTCACATATTCCTTATAGGCTTATTGGGAAGGTGCAATTAAAAGTTTCTTTTGCAGCAGCACTGTGGTGCAAGTGTATATGACAGTGTATCAGCATGTATCAGCACCTATTTATAAAATTTGCAGACTTGGAAAACAAGACAGTGAATTCAGTGAATTCTTTATCAAACAACTTAATTTTTGTGGTTTATATACTTGAAAAGTATGTCTGAATTTTAAGGTTTATTTCAGTATTTGACTGAAGAGACTATTTGCTTCTTTCTATCTTTCAGATTTATTTGATGTACAAAGTCCATTATCAAAAGCAAATATACGTTACATTTCTGTAAAAGTTATGTGTCTGAATATGTGGCTCCATGTAGAGTCAGCAAAAAGCAAAAGGGAATTTTACAGTATGATTTGCTTTCATTGAAGGCTTCCGCTTCAGAATAGGTTGTTCTTTATAAGTGTCTCCCTTAACTGTAAAAGAAGCCTACAATGATTAGATCAGTTTTAGTCACCAAATTTTTAAATATCTAATTTATGATAAATTTATAGAATCATAGAATGGCTTGGAAGGGACCTTAAAGGTCATAGAGCTCCAAGCCCCCTACCACGGGCAGGGACACCTCCTGCTAGACCTGTTTGCTCAAAGCCCTGTCAAACCAAGTCCTGAACACCTCCAAGGGACAGGGCATCCACAATGTCTCTGGGCAGCCTCTTCCAGTGCCTTACCACCCTGACACTGAAGAATGCCTTCCTAAAAACTAATCTAAATTTACCTTCCTTCAGTTTAAAACCAGTACCCTTTGCCCTATTCCTACACTGTCTCTTAAAGGGTACAGCCCACCCTCTCCATAGGCCCCTTTGAGGTGCAGGAAGGATTCTATGAGGTCTCCCTGGAGCCTTCTCTTCTTCAAACTGAAGAACCCCAACTACCTCAGCCTATCCTCATAGGAGAGTGCTTCAGCTCTCTGATCACTTTTGTGGCCTTCACCTCAACCCGCTCCAAGAGGTCCATGTTCTTCCTGTGTGGAGGACTCCAAATCCCACTCTTAATTTTATCTTGACTGAAAGCTGAGACTATCACAAGTTTTCTTCTATTAACATATTTGCTCTTTCCCATTCATGTAAAGAAAATGATGTAAACTATTTCCTTTAAGTGTAACTTGCCTGTAAACTGTACCCATTCTATTAAATGTATTGTTAATCATAAAATCATAGAATCATATGGGATTGGAAGGGAACTCTGGAGATCATCTAGCTCAATCCTGCCACCAGAGCAGATCTACCTAAAGCACATTGCACAAGAACTTGTCCAGGCGGGTTTTGAATGTCTCCAGAGGAGACTCCTCCACCTCTCTGGGCAGCCTGTTCCAGTGCTCCAACACTCTCACAGGAAAGACGTTCCTCCTTATGTTTAGGTGGAACTTCTTATACTCAAGTTTGTGCCCATTTCCTCTTGTCCTGTCATTTGTCACCACTGAGAAAATACCATCCTCGTCCTCCTGACACCATCTAAGTATTTGTATGCATTGATCAGGTCCCCCCAAAATCTTCTCCAGACTAAAAAGACCCAAGTCCCTCATAAGTTTCCTCATAAGAGAGGTACTCCAGGCCCCTAATCATCTTTGTGGCCCTTTGTTGTACCCTCTCCAGCAATTCCCAGCCCTTCTTGAACTGGGGAGGCCAGAACTGGGGACAATAGTCCAGATGGGCTCTCACCAGGGCAGAGTAGAGGGGCAGGATAACCTCCCTCGACCTGCTGGCCATGCTCTTCTTGATATACCCCAGGATGTCATTGGCCTTCTTGGCCACAAGGGCACATT
>BJBW01017130.1:18850-38777 GCA_004320125.1 Scolopax mira
AAGGCTGGGGAGAGTCTGTTCACAAAGGCCTGCAATGACAGGATGAGGGGCAATGGGTTTAAACTGGAGAAGAGCAGATTTAGATTAGACATTAGGAAGAAGTCCTTTCCAATGAGGGTGGTGGAGCACTGGAAGAGGTTGCCCAGGGAGGTGGTTGAGGCCCCTTCCCTGGAGACATTCAAGGGGAGGCTCGACGAGGCCCTGGGCAACCTGGTCTAGTTGGGGGTGTCCCTGTGACTGCGGGAGGGGTCGGACTAGATGGCCTTTGGAGGTCCCTTCCGGCCCAGATGATTCTATGATTCTATGAATGGAACACCTGCATTCTGTTGGTTTAGATAATAAATGATCTATAATTGATAATAATTGATAACATCGTTAATACAGAGTAGTATAAGGCTTCTTTCTCTGTCAATGGGATTGTCTATGAACTGTGCTTTGAAACCATGGGAAATTTCTAAACCATATGACATGAGAAGTATTTCTGAGATATCCTGGATCGTTGAGTTAGTAGCAGGCCAGTGGACCAGGAAAAAATCTATTCCAATTAAAACAGAAATAGGCTTGTTGGTTATGGGAAAGGTTTGCAGATTTATAGACAGCATACGTATAGCAGTAAAAAATCTCTGGGAAACTGGAACTGTGCTCAGTTATATCCTACACAGGCACAAAGCCCTGATACCGGGAAGAATTAAATACTTGCGATTTTTAAAGCCAACATGCTTTTAAAAAGCAAAAGTGCAGATATTTAAAATTGTGTAAAGAGAAAGGCTGAGCTATGCACAGCAGTGGATCCATAACTATTATTTATTGTTTTGAAAAATTTTTTTCCCACTAGAGTGGAACCCGAGTGTCGGAACAACCCAGAGCTGGCCATCGGAAGAAATAACCCATCAAAAATTGCCCCTGCCAAGGTACAGCTTTTCCCTGAGGCTTGGCAGAAATTCTGCAAGTTCATGGCCAGCATTTCACCATTTTCAGCACATTCCTGCTGCTCCGTGCCCGAGGATCACACAAGCCCTGTGGACAGAGCAGGCCAGGAACTGGCCATCTGGCTGCAAAGGTTTCTCACAGATACAGGATCTGTTTAATCCGTGACAAAGACAAGCAGTGGCTGAAAGAGGTCCTTTGGAGAGGACCACAGTATGTATACCCCACATAAAGAGCTGGGGACAGAGCAGCTGGGAGCAGCCTTCTCCTGCCATTGCCAGGAGGAAAGTAAGGCAGGGGAAGGTGACCTTAGAGAGGGGCTCATACACTGACTGCAACTGAAAATTTTGCTGCTTTTCTAGAAAACACAGCTCAGACAATAAAAGACCACAAGAGGACACTATGGTGCCACTTATCTTCAAAATTCAATTACTTCAAGGAACTTCTGCCTCACTTGTAAAATTACTTGTGTAATTCCACTCCGTTTGATAAGCAGAATAGCCATTTCTACACAGACACCCTAATCTCATTTTTAGAGCCTGAAAAGTTACTAAGAGAGGTTACTAATACTTAGAGATATTTTTTTTCCTCCCTCTTAATCAGATGCTGTAAATTCAAATAGAAACTGGATCAAAGTTTTTCCATTAAACTTGTTAAACATTGCAGTAATTTTCAGGGTAGGATGAAGATGCTGGAAATACACTACTCAGAGGTTTGTTGTGGTTTTTCCTCTTTTAAGGGATCAATTTTCAGTTCAGTTACATTTTAGCATGGATAGATTTGTCACGGTCTATTTAATTTTTAATAAAGGGCTCAGAGAAGAAAACGAGCACAGGCCTAGATGAGATTCTTTAGATGAGTTTAACTCCAGGATGATACTCAGGAAACTTAATCCAAATGGACTTTTCAAAGCTGTATGGAACTTTTTCTTCAAATGTTTGTATTGCAGACCAAAGGGACCTTCCTTCTTTTGATTTGTCTGACAAAACCTGCATTAGCTTCATTTTTAATCTTAGCTATTTTAATCTTCATTTCATTTCTTAGCAACAACCCATAGGGGGACTCAGATTCTTCCTTCCTGGGCTCTGTGCTTTTCTGTCATTGCAGAACTGGGGAAAAAAAAGCTTTATGAAAACAGCGAGACCGGGTGTTGCAAAAGAGAAAAAAACCCCTACCCAGTATGTAGGGGAATCATCCCAGTGAAGTTTACAAAATAATCTGGGGACAAGCTACAGAAACTACAGAAACAGGGCGAAATTAAGCATCCTGTCATTTGAGTTCTGATCATTAAGACTAGAGCCTTTGCTCCGAGCAGCAGCATTTCTGTCTTGCCTTTTTTATTTATTTTTAATTTGTTGACTCAGGACAGAAGCAGCTGAACCCGGTCTGCTATCTCTCTGGGGTCCCAGCTTTAGGGAGGAGGGGTGGTTGTTTTCTCTTTGCAAGATAAAAAAAAAAAAGCTTCACGGTTGTAGTAATCTCTCAAACAGTGAAAAAGCTTCACGGTTGTAGTAATCTCTCAAACAGTGCAGACACTGGGGAAAGAATTGCCACTTTGCAATTTGAGTGCCAGGAAGTGACCCAGGCTGTGAACAGCTCATCTGGTTCTAGCTCAGTCACTGAACATCCTGAACATCTGTGAAATACAGAAACGGGGCAAAAATACTTCCCATTTCCACAGATTTTGTATTTCCTCTGACAGAAGTTTCATAATCAACTTACAAAGAAATGTGATGATTAGGAAGAGCTTTTCCATTTCTCTGGGTTCAAAAGATTTAAAAAAATGAAGGTGCCGTGAACTGGACCTTACTCCACAAGGTGATGGAGACACAATGATACCTGCCTTTCCAAAAGTTCTGTGGTGCAGGTGCCCACTGAACCTTACATTTAGTATCAAAACAGAAGCTAATGAACTATATGTATGGTTAGACTTCATGCATGATGTTTACTGACCTTGAAACCCAGAAATATGCTGGCAGAGTGCTTGAGCAGCTCAATGATAGGCAAGAAGGAATGCAGGTGTTAAGCACCGGCACAGTTCGGTAGCTCAAATCCAACATAAAGCAAGCAAAAGTCCTTCCATGGTCCTGAACAGAAGCTAGATACCCAGAGTTTACATGGCAGCTCAGCTGTATCTGTTAGACCAGCCATAGAACTTTTAGGCTTGGTTTCTAGCATCACCACTTACCCAGCTGAGGCAGCTGAGAACCGAAGTTGTTTATTTCTGTAGATTCTACAGCCCATTAGTCTGGAAAAGGACAGTACTGGAGGAAGGGTGCTGGCATCCAGCCCTTAGAATCAAATCAATAGTCTGCATCAAAATTATGTCTGCAGTTCGGGGCTGTTCATATCACACATGTGAAAGCAGGACCCTTTGCTTGTTAAATGCTTGCTTAATGATTGTTAAAGATGCCTTGGAGTTTGGGTCTTATTTAGAAAATCAGCCTAAAGTAGTTCATAGTATGTCAATTTTGAGATTTACAGAATCAGCAATAACTATATTTCAGAATTCGTGTTAGCAGAACATGTTATTTAGAAGAGGTAAATGATGACTTGCATTCTTCCACTTGGCAGCCACACTGCTTATTACAAAGTTGGTATCTCAATTATATACTTCACTGGCACCACTACCCATAATAGACTCTGCCAGTCAAGCTACCTTGCATTTCAAATTACCAATGCAAATTTGTCTTATGAATTGGTGCAGGGCAAAGGCATTCAATTTCAGGATGAATCATCCTCTCCATTGGGAAGCAGAAATCGGAGTGCAATCATTTTTATGCTTGAGCTGTTGGGAATGCAGTGTTGTGACTACAACTGCCACAAGCTGCTCTCAGTCGGAATGGAGACGCCAGCGCTCCGGCTGAAGAGTCACTGTAGTTTTTCTGACAGCCATATCATCTTACATGATTTTACTTTTGAAACGGCTTTCTAATGAGATGCCTTTCTACCTCGTTTCAAGCTGTGTGGTTTTGATCATTTAGGAAAAATAAACTAACTGCATCTATTAGATGGGCTCGATAACCCTGTGCACAGTCACTGCACCACGCACTGGATCCCATTTCTTGCTCAATGATTTTGCACTCTGAAGTTGCTTTCACACAAGCAGCTTATTTGAAGCATTCTGAATCAACATTGTAGCTAGTAATGCAAAAAAGGGTCTTTTAGACCATGGAACATCTGTGAGAAATGCTGTGAAGTAGACATTATCCTAACTGCGGTGCAGGCAACCTGTCTGGTTCCACATACGCCTTGTTCTCTATGACTTGCTTTACTTGACCAAATGATTTACTGCAGGTAACACTGTCATTGTTTTGGGAGATTACACCAGTATCTCTACACAATTTTAAACAGTATTTTATTTAAATTTCATGTATATGATCTGCCACAAGGTTACAGATTATTCACTGCACAAAGCACTCAAACAAATAAGTGCAGTACACTATAGGTAAAACAAAGAAATAAACTACGAATATCTATAGTATGGTGAAATCAGCCATATAAAAGTATTCTCCGTATCTTTAAGGAAATAAATATATTTTTTAATCCATGCTGTAGTATGGAAAAACCCAGTAGAAATTAGTAGGCAAGAAAGTGACAACACAGTAGAAAGAAAAAGGCCGGAAGGAATAAGGATGCATCTCACAATTCAAACACATAATGAAGTCACTCTCAGAGTACTAAATCTGTGAAAAGAGACCATGGATGACAGTTTTCCAATGGCTTAAGAAGCTGTTTGCAGAAGTATTCATGGGAAGAAATTATTTGCCCAGTTAAATTTGTCATTTTACCAGGAAAATAAGTTCTGAAGCCAGTCAAGCAGTATCAGGAAGGCAAGACTCCTGAGCCAGTGCAGTGATTCCCCATTGTAGATGCATGACCGGAATCAATATTTACTAAGAAACTGTTCTTAAAAACTTGGCATATGTGCAATGAGATTCATCATCATGATTTGTAAAATAATCAGGAATTGGCAGTAGTATATTCAGAATATACTTATCAAAGAGACCACTTTATCAGGAGAATTAATTAAGCTTCATTTTGAAGCACTAGAAAAACAGTCTTCTTCCAGAAACCCTACCTGTATATGGAATGCAGAAGTGGATGGTGGGAAGTGCCTCAAGGAACTCTAGAAAACAACTGCCTTGCTGTTTCCATTCTGTTTATGCTCAGCCTTGTCTTGCAATCGTTAAATACTTTATGTGTTTACAAATCATAGAATCGTAGAATACCACGTTGGAGGACACATCAAGGATACTCTGGTCCAGCCTTTCTTGGCAAAAGCATAGTCTAGACAGATGGCCCAGCTCCCTGTACAACTGAATCTGAAAAGTGTCCAGTGTTGGGGAATCCACCACTTCCCTGGGGAGATCATTTCGATTCCTGATCTCATTGTGAAAAATTTTCATCTTGGTTCCAATTGGAATCTCCCCAAAAGTAACTTGTACCCATTACCCCATATCTTTTCTGTGACTCCTTGTAAAAAGAAAATCTCCATCTTCTTGGAAGCCACCCTTTAAATATTGGAACATGGTGATAAGGTCTCCCTCAAGCCTGCTTTTCTCAAGGCTGAACAAACCCAGTTCTCTCAGCCTTTCCTTATACGGCTTCCCAGTCCTTTCATCATCTCTGTGGCCCATCTGCTGTCCTTAAATCAATTGCAGGACTTTTCTTTATTCTATGCTAATGGTACATTCTGTAGATGTCCTACCAGTAAATAAAAGCACGTTGTGAGATAAAAATCACAATTAACAGCAAGTATCATGAGAAGGCATTTACCAGCAAGCACTGGGAAATGACCCTACAGAGATGTAGTGTGGCAATCTTACAACTTCCTCATGAATCTGTGGATAGTTGATTGAAATTTCAGGTTTGAGCCATACTAGCCAAACAAGAATAGGCCTATCTCAGTGTATGCTCTTCCGTATAACAGTATTATCTAACCTCACATACCTTGTATATTTGAAATGGTGTTCCAAAGGTTGAAAGAGCACATTGATAAAAAAGATTTCTTTCTAATCTCATGCCTATGAATCCTTTGAAATTGGTCTGACTTTAGCCAGCTAGAATAAAATTAAAATAATGAAATCTATTATTAATAAGGATCATTGTTTAAATGTGGAATGGATTTCCACTGTGGAGCATACCAACACAATTTATATTTAAATACCCATTTTACACTTCCCAGGCTGCAATAAAAATATCACAACAAGATCTCAGCCTCTGAGTAGCCATAATTCCTGCTTTGTTCTGGCTTATTCTTGCTCCCAGCTTCATGAACACATAGCAAGTAGCAGTCCCTAAATTATAGAAACGTATCTACAACATTGCCTGGTCACCTGTACCTGAACACAAGATACCTACCTCCACCCTTCAGGAACTCTCCAGTTGCCCACTGTCCTGGTTCGGGGTCAAAAATAAGAATTTAACAGTGCAGGATGAATCCCTACAGCTAGTGGTAAGCATGAAATCCTAATTGAAATAGCTGTGTCACCCATCTTGATGTCATCCATCCTCTTAAAAAATTAGTACAAAACTCCACTCAAAACCCCACTCTAACATCAGAGGGGGTGGTCTTCTCTGACTACACCATCCACTGGTGGTGAAAGTTGTATGATTTAATGAGAAGTAATACCTGAAAACCTCTCAGCACAGCTGTGTGAGTCATATTCTCTAGTTCCTGTGTGGAACAGGTGATTCTGAACTCCACTATTTGTACAAAGTGCCACGATACGGGTACCAAAACCACGTGTCATGTACTAGAGAATTTATTCACTAGATGTGAACACTTCCCATTAACAATATTGGTTCTGGTTTAGCCAAGATGATACAGAATTTATCACTTCAAATTCTAAATGTTTTTGCTACAACAGTTTAAATCTACATTAAATTTCAAGTATGCAGGTGAATCTATAGAAATTATATTTAAAAAAACCAAACAGCATAGGTTTACATTAAAAAAACCCAAACCCCAAACAAAAAAGACAACTAGTTGCATTGCCCATTACTACCCGTGTCTCTCTCCAGACTCCTTAGATTCTATGATTCAAAATACAGTATTACATAGGATACAATTACAACTGTCAGACTAAAAGGTTTTGTCACAGAGGGAAGTCCAAAGGAGCTGGCTCTCTGAAACTGTTGATTGTGTCTTTGAAGCTGCCGATTCTGTAGGTCTAGGCGACAGGAATTTTGTACTTCTCCTTGGGGAATTTCACTTTCACCTGCATCCTTTGGTCCGCTGGTGCTCCGCGCCTAGAGAAGTTCAAAAGATTGCCCCTGAAAGCCAGACTGGCACAACGGCAAAAAGCTTTATGTAGTTAGCAAATTCGAAGCTATTTCAAGCGAACCAACTTTCCGTATTGCAAAAACACATCTGAACATGAGGAAATCAACATCATTATCCTGATGTTTGCATTCCTATGAACCACAGCCCAGAATTCAGAGTAGAGGTTCCAGGCACGAGTCACAAGCCTCTGGCTGTTCTTCGTCTTGGCTCCCTCCACATATGGATGCAGTAGCTGGAAAACCCCAAGCAAACAAACTCCTGAGCTTTCTTCCTTGAAGCCAACTCACAGTCCTAAGATAGAGCTTCAAACAGCTCTAACTTAGAAGGAAAAAAAATTGCTAAATCCCACAGATGGGTTGGTTAGGTGTGATGAATTTCAACCTTTCCCAATGTCACGTGCGACCAGCGTTAGGCAGGTATTTTGGCAGATTAACTGGAACAGTACAAAATTCTCTGATTTTTGTTCGTCTAACATAACCCAGGCAACTGGAAAAAACCTCACTGTAAAATATATGTTGTCAATAAAGCTTTGTGTATAAAATCCACTTACTTATCCTTGTAAATAAAAACAGTAGGAAGCAAACAGCCTGCAAGATTCAAGAGACATTTTTGGAAAAGTTACCATTTAGGGGGTGCTTTATTCTCACACAGTCTCTTTCCTTCCCTCTTCTCCTCCCTCATCCTTACGGATTATCTTCTACCATTTACACTTAAAGCTCATTGTGATGTAGTTGTTATATTTATGGCTTGGTAGAGATATGGTCACGGCAGGAGCCTTTTGGGTAGCAGTCCAATCCCATGACAAGAATTAAATTGATTTGCAGGAGTCAGCATTCCGTCCTGCACCAGCGAACACAGCCAGACTGGGATGCTGGTATGTCCGCAGTTTCTCCAAACCATGAAGTGATTCTATTTAGAAATCAGTGATGTGTACTTATCAGATTACTACAGAGAGAAAAAGCTCCATAGAACTCTGTCCACTCTCTCTCGCTTTCTTTTATTGTGCTGACATTCTCTTGCCATCTTGGTTTCTTTCCCAGCATTTGGAATTACTGCTTTAAGTGCTTACATTCCCTCACAGCACTCCCATTGCGTAAAACAAAACAAAACAAAACCAAAACCCCAAAAAACCAAACCCAAACCACCATCAAGGCACCAACAGTTCCTCTCTCCCTCTTAATAAGAATCAAGATTCAGTTTAGTTTTTAATCTTACATTTTCTGCTTCCCTGAAGACACGAAGAAAGTTCTCCCTTAAGACCCCTTTCAGTTCAGTTTCACTCCATCCTCTTCTAAGAAGCTCCGCAATCAAAGCAGGGTATTTAGAAACATCTTCCAAACCCTCAGGGAAACTGTTGGCAAGAGTCACACAAGAATACTCAACAGACATCACTGAAAAAATGTACAAAAAGATTTTTAATTAGTCTTTTGTACATCTTCACTTTTGGAATGGGCTCACTTTGGACCCAGTTCTTCCTCTGAGAAGTTAAAAAAACCTTTAAGAATTCAACTAACATAAAGAGGAGCAGGACTAGGACACAATGAAAGGCTTTTCTGCACAGAGGATCCCATTAACAGAACAAAACTGTGTATTCTGAAATGAAAAAACAAGAGCATGGAGAATAATAAAACAAAATAAAATTAAAAAAAAAAAAAAGTCCAAACTCATGAATCCACTCTTTATATCTAGCTTTTAGAGCAGGAGGAAACAGCTGCATCCCAGATGGAGTTGGTGCAATCTGCCTGTGTAACTGAGAGCAAAAGGAACCTGCAGACACACAGCCAGCAGAGGAGTTGCAGGCAATTTTTTGTGCTCTGTTGTTTACAAAGTTATCTTTCCAAAGAAAATACAATTATATTAATAATGTTGTTTTGAATTCAGCCATTTAGGCAGTGAAAAGAAAGCTATTCAGAACCCTACAGTGAAGAAATTACAATAAGCAAAATTGACCTATGTTTTGTGCTAATTCTTATGAGAATGAAAAGGAATTACAAGTAAGAAGCTGCAAAACCTGCATTAACAGCTGTTTTACATTGTGTTTCCTTGAGTCTTTGATTTTATTTTGAGATAACGTATATTTTCTCTTATTTTTCTTTTCTGCTGAGGTGTGGTGATAAGCATTACTCAAGAAATCTGTTACTTTCTACCAAGACTTAGGACTTTAACAACTCTACCATCAATTAAACTGATGGTCTTCACAAAAATACATGCAATGAAAAGTGTCCTTTTGTTGCAAACTGTATGTTTATTCTGGAGGTTATAGTTTCAGAGCTATGAGCAGCTAATTCTCGTGGGAGCTAACATACTGGTTCTGTGATCCCGCTTGACAGATGTGAGTCTGACTGTGACTTTCATACCCAATTGTGGCTGACCTCAGGAATAAATAAAAGGAGGAGATGAAGATTTAAAAGAAAGATAAGGAAGAAAACAAAAAGTTTAGGATTATGCCAGCAAATGCCACCCAATCTGCATTAATTTCCTGTGCTGTAGTTTTGTTGTAGGCTCTTCCCCACTCCCTGCCTGCCTCAGATTACTTCCCAAGCCCCAAAAGCAGGAGTGGCTTCACAGCCCCAACACACTTTGGGTTTTCACCATCAGAGAAGAAATAGCGGAGAGAGAAGCGTTTTCCAGCATGGCCCCAAGCTAACCCATTCACCATCTAAAGGCTGAGGCAGCCTTTCTCCAGCAGTTCCCTGGAGACATTCAAGGGGAGGCTCGAGAAGGCCCTGGGCAACCTGGTCTAGTTGGGGGTGTCCCTGTGACTGCAGGGGGTCGGAGTAGATGGCCTTTGGAGGTCCCTTCCGGCCCAGATGATTCTATGATTCTATGATTTTCTGTCATTTAGCTTTGCCTTCTGGAGGAAAGCACTCTCCACCCACAGTGTTCCCACACGCAAACCCATGCCAGAGCACGCTCCTGCAGCGCTCACGGGGCATCAGGGTCTGTTTCCACATCTCTAGCACTGCTCCACACTGTTCTAAAAGAGGAACATGTGCCTCTCTTTCATAAAACTTGTTTTAGCATTCATCACAAGACAACCTGCTACAAGTCTTCTAGACTGCCTGCCTTTTTCCCCCAAAAAGGAAGCAAAGCCTTGATGATTTGAGGAGCAGATGTCAATGCATATAGGAGTTTACCAACCGTTCCACTCCATCGTAGTCACCGCCAATTCCTATCGATTCAGAACCTGCAATTTTCTTTATGTGGTCAAAATGATCTGAAAGAACATAGCAAAGAAAACAATATCTAAGTGTAGGGCAAGAAGAAACAATACCGTTCAGATATACAGGCACTAGGTGACTGTTCTCCTTAATCATGGATTCTTAATCAAATCCTTTTAAAAAAAAGTGAAAAAGACATCCTGATAATACAGGTTAAAATTTAATAATGCAGTTGGTGTATTCTGGATATTTACTGATGCTTAACTAGATGTTATCTATTATTAAGTACATCAGGCAGCAATCTTCAAAATAATAGCTACATTGATGAGCATGAGGAAAAAGACAAGATCATAGAATAGTTTGGGTTGGAAGGGATATTTAAAGACCATCTAGTCCAATCCCCTTGTGATAAACTGGGACATTTTCAACTAGATCAGGTTGCTCAGAGCCCCATCCAACCTGACTTGGAATATTTCCAAGGATGGGGCATCTCTCAGGCAACTGCCCATCTCTGGGCAACCTGGGCCAGTGTTTCACCACCCTCAGTGTAAAAATGTCTTCCTTATATCTAGTCTAAACCTATCCTATTTTAGTTTAAAGCCATTACCCCTTGTCCTATCTCAACAGGCCCTACTAAAATGTTTGTCCCCATCTTTCTTATAAGTCTTCTTTAAGTACTGACAGGCCTCAATAAGGTGTCCTGGAGCCTTCTCTTCTCCAGGCTGAACAACCCCAACTCTCTCAGCCTGTCCTCATAGGAGAGGTATTTCATCCCTCTGAGCATTTTTGTGGCCCTCCGCTGGACCCGCTCCAAAAGGTCCATGTCTTTCCTGTGCTGAGGGATGGACACTGTACTCCAGGTGGGTGCTTACAGAGTGGAGAAGAGGGGCAGAATCACCTCCCTTGACCTGCTGGCCACACTGCTTTTGATGCAGCCCAGGAGCCACCTGGCTTTCTGTGAGTGCACACGATCATCACAGCACATTAATTCCCACAAGTAGCCCACACATACCAACAGATATTTTCATTAGCCATTAATAACTGTCTTTTTCACTCTTAATTTCAAAGGTTTAAGATGTGTTTCAGAAAGCAAAAACTACTTTGGGCTTAATGGCTCTTGGCTTCACTTGGGAGCATCATATCCTCCAGCTACACACCTTGTACTTCTGACTATTGTTCAATAAATATTAGCTCTAAAAATACCTAGAGCTGGGGTTAGATGTGGAAGGGAATAAACAAGCAGTATAATTAACATGATCTCAAAAATAATGCATACACCACGAATTCATAGAAGTAAAAACTGGAGTATATTAACTTCAAACCTGCAAGAGTAGAAACATTAACAATTTTCCTGCCACAGGCCAGTATGTTTGCATTGAAAGTCACCATGATAATTCCTTTGTTCTTTTTCTGAAAGATATGAAGAGACAGGTGATGAGTCGACACTCGTGAGTCCTACAAACCTCATATAGATCCTTCTACATCCCTCCATCCATCAGTGAGCGTAAGAACACTCTGTAAGTCAAAGCTCAGATGGCAACACAAGGCTTTGTCTCTCTGTGCTTTACCCTGGGTTCATTATATTCTTATGTAGCCCAAATCATCAGAATTCCAGTGACTACATCAAACAAACTCAACCAGAATTTCAAAGTATTTGCAAACACTTCATTTTTGCAGCCAAAGACAAAGCACAACCCAAAAGAAAACATCTCAGAAGCTAACGTGTAACTTGCTGCTTGTAAATCCAATTCAAAGATGAGAGGGTGAAAAGTAACCTGGCTAAAATGCACAAGTTTGCCTCAGGTTAGCCCAACATTGCCATTAAACAACAACAAGAACAAACCCAGCAAAGCCAAACAAATAAAACCTCAAAGAAAGGAAGAAAAGCCCAACACAAAAACCAATATCCTCACCAGTTGCTGGAGGATATCATCAGGAACATTTCTTGAGTGATTGCAAATAGAAAATGCCGAGGAATGGCTGAAAATTACTGGTGCTTTTGAGATACTCAGTGCAGCTTTTGCTGTGGAATATGAAGTATGAGATAAATCTATCAGCATACCCAGGCGATTCATCTCCTTTACCACTTCCTAAAACAGATTTACAGACAACAGCGTCAGTATTACATTTCCTTAAAGGAAACTGTTTAGCTGATATATGTAAACAGATAAATAAGTTCTGCAGCTGTCAGCTAGTCACTAACATGCTGTGCCTCTATGGGTTTCTATTTACCTATTAATTTAATAGTAATTTATTCATTCACAATTAACTAGCCAGCCACCACATGCTCAAAACTTATAAAGCTTAGTCAATCTGAAATAAGTAACTTGAACTGCTATTCACATCCTATTTTTCCATATATTAATTCATACTTCTGTTCTATATTAAAACAATCATTATAATTAAATCCATCGCTTCTTTTACTCTAGGGAATGTCACAGGGAACTTGGCTTGACTGAGCCCTGATTACTTCCTAACTATCCAGAACTTCCAGTAGTTAATTTTAATGGCAAGTTGCTTTTGAAAAGATAAGGCCGGAAGTTATTAGTTGCATGGGGGTTTGCTTAAATTATAATTCAAAAGAGATCCTTACTTGACCGAATGCAGTCAGACCAATAACATTGGGATAAAAGTTGTGTATTCCTTTGGATGATGATTCAGACCTTAAAAGGGGAGTGAGGGAGGAGAAACATCATGTTATTCTGGAGGCTGCAGTAGCAGCAACTGAAACTTCTTACGACAACAAAAATATTACCATGTCCTAGAGTCAAATGTAGGGATAATGAACCACATAAGACATATCTGGTTCACACAGTACTTTTTACATTCCTAACTGCTTTCTGGACGTTATGCCTTCAGGTTCAGGACTGTTGCATGTTTGTGAAGCAGTACAAGACAAGCAGAGATGCTTGTCAGAAATTAAACAAACCTTTATCAGAGGACAGAGATGTGCTGAAATGTCAGTTCCCTGTCAGGCAGATAGCCTGCTCTTCATTCCTCTCTGCACACCATTCCCCTTCCCCTGAGTCAGTACAAGAAGGCATTTTGTCAATCCAGCAAAGAACAGGTGCTAATATTCCAATACAGGAATTCAGAACCCATGTCTGCAGCTGCATGTGACACCTGCACTTCTACGGTGTCCCAAGAAGACAGGGTTGGAGGCTGCTGACTGCCACCTTCTTATAGTATTTACCCTCTTTTAGCTACATCACATGTATTTTCTGTAGGGTGGTTTGGGATTTTTTGGCCTAGACAACTTTCACAATAAAGCAAAAGGGTAGCAATTTTGACACCTTCATGTTGTTAACAAGGTTTAAAACTTCCTAAATTGTCAGCATAATAAGCACTACACAACAGATCCTTTGGTCTCCCACTTGACGCACGGCACATGAGTTACCCCAGAAACCTATCACCCCTGGTTCAGAGTCTTTCATGGGTGAACTCTGTGCCTGTATCCATATTTTCCCCCTCTTGGAACAGCCATCCCCTTGCATTAGATGCACATCACTTACCAGGGTGTGTTGCAGGAATGTGTTAGAGTCATGTACCTAACACCCAGGTCATAATACATCCTCAGTGTTGCCAAACTGCTGTCGATGGAGTGACCACCTTCTATTCCCATCAAACACGCGATCCTTCTGCTGTCAGAGATACCTGAAAACAACAAGGGAAGATAATTCCAAAGTCATTTCATGACAGATAAGAAGCCAGCACTACTGTGCAACACTTGTTATTGTAAACTGCAAGCAGTAATAGTGACATTTCAGTAGAACAGGAGTTTAGGCTAGTTTAAATGGAAATTTTGCATGTTTAAATGGCAATTTCTCAAACTGCAGTGGGGCAGGAGTGTGCAGAGCCAGTTACTGTGCTTCAGTTGGAAAATTGAAGTTGAAGTTACTATTTAATCCAGGATGACCTGCCTGCTTGCTGCTCTCTGCCTTTTGCACCTATCATCTCCTGCAATCCCATTTAAAAAACCTCTGTTACAAGAAAGAGTATCACCTTGGGAAGTCGTCACAAATTCAAGCTCTTCATAGCTGTTACACATCCTCTTGACAACATCAATTTGCTCTAAGGTCAGACGCACAGCATCCTTGTTCTGAGCGCTGCAAAGAACATACACTGACCAAAACTGAAAGAGACATTGACAGGTAAACTAGATAACTTGTGTCTCAACTCGGAAACGTTCATTTGCTAATTGTGAATAATTGACCAAAAGAATTTTTCACAGTTTACAAGAGAGTTGCCACTATAGTTTTTCCCCCCAGAGGAAGAATTATGATGCAAAGCAAGAGCTTCCAGTCCAGACAGGATTAAAGCTTCCCGACACACTCAGCTACTCCACAGTGCACACAGGAAAACAGGTATGAGTTTGCTTTCATTTTTTTTATCACAAAAAGAATGTATGAGTTTACTTTAATTTATTTATGACAAAACGAATGTTGGTGCTTTGATTGAAGGTGCCTGTATTGTAGAACACAAATGTTACAGAAAAGTGCCTGTAGCTTTTCAGTTGCATTGTTTTTTCTGTTTCAACAGAAAGAGCCAAAACCAAAGCCAGGAGTACTTTTGTGACTGGGAAGGAAGGAGGCAAATGTAAAAATATGCTCTCGGGCTCACGACCGTGTCAGTACATACCTGAGCTCCCACATAACCAGCCTGAAGTTTTGCAAGGTTTGTGTGTGTTGTGTTGAGTTCTTTTAAGTTGACTCCACTGATTCTATTTTGGTAAAATATTCTCAGCTGCAGTGCAAAGTCATTGTGGCTACAATTGAAAAAAAATAGGGTTTGTGATAGAAACAGGTTGTTCCCCTTCTAACCCAAATGTATTGTCTTCCAGGGTTCATAGTCCCTTAGACCATTAATTACCAATACAGCTTGTAGTAACATATGCTTAAAAGTCTCCCTACTTTTCCAAACAAGCTTTATTTCTTAATTAGGACAGCAAGAAACTTTTTTTTTTGCTTCTCCCATTTTTATAGCTGTTGTGTTTCTGTATCTATTGTTCTCCCTATTGTTTCTGAAGGAATGGAGGAACTAAAATTGGTCACCACACTCCTTAGAAATAAATACTTCTGGTAGAACAATCAGTGCTGCCTGCGTTAGAATAAACCCCATGTTCCCAAGTCAAATACACACTTGCCACAGACCTCATTCCTTCAGACTGTAAGGGTAACCTTTCGAGGTGGGATGCCTGCTTCCTACCTCTGCACAGAAGGCATCACTAATCAAAGATGCCTTTAAGTCACAGGAAGGAGACAAGGGTATTATAAAAAAGGGAAACAATGATTAAGTGGCAAAACCTGATGAGAAAATTACCAAATGCATTTAGAAAAAACTGATCCTATGAGCAAACACATACATATTTTATATATATTTTATATACCCATATATTTTATATACCCCTTATATATATATGTTTTATATACCCATCGATTAAACGCGTATCTTCCATCAACTGCTTAGCTCTCTCCTCCATTGATTCCTCATAGCCGAACACCACAGTATCAAAGAGCATCAGCAGCCACAGCAGCAACCTGGTTGTGTTTCTCTTCATTTCCATTTTCCAGGTTGCTACAGCAAAGAGATCCCGCAATTATTTGCTGATGACAATGAAACAGCAAAATCTCCAGCCTGCAGAAGTCGTACGCTTAATAGTACAGGCAGAGCCAAAAGCTTCTCCTTCCCCTAAGGCTGGGGTGAATTCTGCAGGTGGAAAGGAACAGAGAGAGAAAGAGAATCAAACAAAAGGGAAGGTAGTGGCAGAAGTCATAAACCAGCTACCTTCTCCCAAAGATTTTAATATCTCTGGCAATTGTGGTTTTGCACAGATAAGCAGTCCCTGAACCCTGCTGCTGCCACCAGCTGACGGGAACCAGCTCCTCCAGGAGAGCCTGACGGACCCGGGATGCTCACCTCCCAAAATCCAGCTCTCAAAACAACATTAACAAGATAATTTTCTCGTTACCTTAACTGGTTTATTCTCATTACCTGGGAAGCTTCACACTGAAAGGAACACTGAAGCTGTTTTTGAGAAATTCCAAAACTCGGTTGCTTCTAAATAAACTGTATTGGTAAAACACAGAGCAGAGCAGAGTATTTTTCAGAGGAAAGCTTTTGAAATCCAACATTTTACCATACCTCAGCAAGGACAATATATGCCAAACTCGAAAGAGTCACTTTATTTCCATAAGGAAATAGCACCAATTTCAAGAGTAATCCAAGCACCCTCTGCTGTTTTTTAACATATAGTACTTAAACACCTCCACAACAGCTTTTCAGGTGTCAGTCAAAACACATTTTTACAAACAGGTTAGAAATACCTCCTGTTCTTTGTACAGTAACTATAAGATGTGCCAGGAGGTGAAAATACCTTTGCCAGGGAGAAGGTGGTTGGTTTTTCCATCAGCTCCTCCGGTTTCAGAGTTACTGACAGCGCTACATGTAAAGCTGAGGAGCAGCCACCTCCTTCATTCATTGGAATGACATCCTGATTAGATGCATGTGCCCTGTGCATTCTTTCAAATCAAAGAAATTTGGCTAGAATTCTAATATTGCTGAGCCAATGCTCAAAATTTTCCAAAAGGCGCTAAAAAAAAAAGAAAGGAAAAGAATATTGACTTTGCATTTGTTCTCCACTGTGAGTCAGCGAAGTTTACATTTATAAATTTTGTTCTGGCAGCACAAAAGTTTGGTTTTACTAATAAAAGAAGTTGTTTTTATTTATTCCTTGTTTACAGAAGTAAAAACAGTAGCAAATATCCAAGATATGATAAAATTACAAGGCAATTCACCTTGTCTGCAGGGTGCATTTGTTCCTCTTGTCTTTAAGTGAATTTTCTAAAGCAACAGGAGATAGACACAAACCAGGAAACGGTTTCCTGATATAAAGTCATATATCACAGAATCACCGAGGTTGGAAGGGAACTTTTAAGATCATCTAGTCCAAACAGTGAAAAAACCAAACCAAAACAAAACCAAAAAAACCAAACACACACCACAAACAAACAAAAATCCTGAACCCCCCCCAAACCCCACACCCAAAACACCAACCCAACACTAATCCATATCCCCGAGCACCATGTCAACTTGTCTCTTGAACACCTNNTTTCCTAATATCTAACCTGAACCTCCCCTGGCACAACTTGAAGCCATTACCCCTTGTCCTGTCATCTGTGACCTGGGAGAAGAGACCAACCCCCACCTCTCTACACCCTCCTTTCAGGGAGTTGGAGAGAGTGAGAAGGTCTCCCCTCAGTCTCCTCTTCCCCAGACTGAACACCCCCAGCTCCCTCAGCCTCTCTATAAATGCATCAATACAGTAATGGAGATCTCAAGGGAGATCCATAGGTGATGGTGACATTGGAAGAAAATTCAAGTCACACCAGACAGATTACCTGCTGAAGGCATCCTGTTCTAAACACATTTCTTTCTTCCCTTTACTAGAATATTTTGATTATAAAAAAATCAAAGCCAAATAAGAATAGACCAGGATATTGAAAAGTAGCACAGTGAAAATCATATCATTAAGATTCTTATCTTTGCAGTTGGTTTATATTAAACTATTTTTGTGTCACCTGTAATGTGCAGAGTGTAAATCAAAGGAAAAGTCAACTGGCTTGTTTGTCCTATCTATGTTTGATGAAATGTAAATACGTTTGTTAATGGAATTGTTTTTAATAAGCCAGTTAATTAAACTGTTCAATTAATATATTTTTTTAAATTAATCCATTTTGCAGGTATTTTCCATCTAAATAATATAAAAGGTAAAAAATAAATATTAAGAAATGACCTGACAACTTGTGTTTAGAAAGCTGCAAACTGCTATTCTAAAAACTCCTTTGTCAACAATTCCTAAGGTTCATCTTTTGACAAACTGGCTCAGGGCTCTCCTGATTCACAGGATTTGGGAATGCATTAAATTGTAGGACCATCTGGCTGGAAGTGCTTTAGAACAGTGGGAATGAACAAGCTTAGCCAAAAGGGAGCGCAGAGAGAGGAGCTGATTTATAATCAGCCCTGAAGTGGTCTCAGAAAACAGCTCCAGGCCACCTGAATAAACACAGCAGCACACGGACACAAACACAGACCCAATACAAACAGGGTACCCGGCGAGCTGTGGCACTCACTCAAGGAAATGAATAACCCACATCCCTTAATGTTTCCTACAAGAAAACGTAAGGAATAGCATAGAGAGCATTTGTGAAACACGAAGCTCAAATGCTACATGGAGGAAAACACTCAAGAAATAGCTTCGTCCTTCAAGGTTGCTTAACAGTCTGTGTTCCCATTCATGAACAAACATAACAGAAGCGATTGACCCCAAGTTTTTTCTCATGTGTACAAAACTTGAAGAGTTTTTGGCTAGGCCTTTAGGACAATGTAGGAATCAATTTACATCCTAAGTCAACGGATATGGTTTCCTGCAGGCCTGACCACTTCCTCTGTGCCCAGAACAAGGACCAGACCTACCTGGGGTGATACTCTCAGACTGTCCTTCACCAGAGCGCAGTTGACTCCGTGGAAATACTTTAATTTCCCCAGGATTTATACCGTAGCTTATTGAAGAATCCCTGACTCCTCTCACATCTGGGCAATAAACAGGGGAACCTTCTACATTCTTCCCACACTGACTGACTGGAAGGGAGATTTTTCTGCTTTTATTCATTGCCACAGCCTTATATTTGTATACAGGGAAAAACTTATTGGGAGGGTCATTTTCTATCAATATTTTTGTAATACTGCCTTTAGCAGAAAAGTATTAGAATTGTCATTGCAAACAACTGTGATGTGTCAATGTGGAACACGTGAATGTCTGTTATTACTTTTGCTCAAAGAAACTGAATATTTATAGATTATGTATTTGGGAAAAAATGAGGCAGGTCACAGCCGCATGGGCTCACACATTATATCTAGGAACAGCAAAATCCACGTTCAAAATATGAGCCCTGTTGTGCTACTGTGACCTAGTGCTTGGTTTCCTTCTTTCACTTGTTTTCAATAAAATCCCTTTATGCAGGAGGGCATGTTCCAAAAAGAAAAGATAAACATAATCCTACCGTAATTTTAGATCAGTTAAAACTTCAGCAGTTTGCTTACGGTTGATTTATTTTAATTAACCTCATACAGAAAATCGCAAGGTGCTCTGCAGTGAGGATATAGAGTAAACCAGACCCAACAGCCTGCTCTCCTCTTGCCCAGCACCTCTCTCCCTGCCCAGGGCATAGAGAAGCAAAATACATCCTCACGGGACACATCCAGGGGACAGGTCTCCCTGACTCTGACCCCAAAACTGAAACTCCTCTCTGCTCTCCTGAGGTGGGCACTGCAGCAGAGTCTGTCCCAAAGAGATGTGTGTAACTCTGCGAGGGACAACGAGCTCAGAAGAAAGAAAACTTTCTTCTGACTTTGAGCTCCACTCCAGCTCCACAAAATGTCCCAGGCCAGCAGCACATGGAGACACACAGTGGGGAGGGGCAAAATGCAGATCTATCCCTTCTTCCTTGAGTAGGGCAGTGATGGTGCCTCTGGACTGGGCACTGGGGAGGCC